>APFE030583680.1:32751-106093 GCA_000404065.3 Pinus taeda | reverse complement strand
TAAAGTAAATTGCAGATAGAACATAAATATAAATCGCAGAAGACAAGCCAAGACAAGAGGACATAAGATGTGGTGCTAGCCAAGGACAAACCCCAATGTGGGGAAACCCTTGATCAATTCTTCTTTATGTTCTTCAAAGTTCAGCAGAGAAAGTGAGAGAGATAGCACATTTACAATAGAAGTCAATTACTTTGACTTTTGATATCGGCATGAGATCAGTTGAAGACATATTGCTTCAACTGATTCTCTAAGGTAACTCGTTCACCTATCATAGTGCTGCATCTCGTCTATTTGTTGCACATTACCATGTGACACCTTGTTGTACTGTCACGTGTGTTGAACCTTGATGACTGCGCTGATCTCATCTTCATGCTGCTCATCATGCTTCATCTTCCATGGTCTTATACATCATCAAGTTGCCCATGCTCATGATCTCATTCATCAGTATGCTGCCCATGCTCATATCATCATGCATCATTATGCTGCCCATGCTCATACATCATGCTGCCTTCCTTCGAAGACAGATGCTCCGATTGTTTCGGCAGTTTCCGGTAGTTCCAGCTTTTCCGACAGTTCCGACAGTTCCGGCATTTCCAGTATTTCCAGCTTTTTCGGCGTTTCCGGAATTTCCAGCAGTTCTAGCTTTTCCGACAGTTCCAGCTTTTCTGGCAGTTTTAGCTTTTCCGGATTTTCCGGTATTTCCAGCTTTTCTAGTGTTTTGGCTTTCCAGCTTTTCCGACTTTTCTGACAGTTCTAGCTTTTCTGGCTTTTCTGGCAGTGCCAGCTTTTCCAGCTTTTCCGACTATTCCAGATTTTCTGGCAATTCCGACTTTTCCGGATTTTCCTTAGGATCTCTCCTCCTACTAAAACCCAAAGACAAGTAGAGAGAGGAAGAGATCCAAGTGTGTATAGAAATGACTTGAAGTCCTCTTCTATTTATACTAAAACGTAGATGATGAATAGACATGACTTTTGGCTTCTAGAGCCTACATAAGTTGTTGGTCGACTTGATAATAATTCCATAATCAAAATAAATTCATATCTATATAAATACTTATCGGAATCGGATGATCTTTAGATCAATCCTACACCTCTCGACGAGGGGGATCCAATAAAAATATCAGCTGCCATAAATAAGATGACTCACATGGAGTTTGGCCCTAGTTGTCAATTTTAACAATAGTTCAGTAGAGAGACAGAGAGATAGTACATTTACAACAAAAGTCAACACTTGGATTTATTTAAATAAGAGCATAGATTGTCTCTAAGTATATGCTACATGAGATCGTTGAACTCAGTTGAAGGCATGCTTCTTCAACTGATTCTCTCAGGTGACTCCATCACCATGCTGCACTTATCAATGTGTTGCTCCTCATCATCACGCTGCACCTCACTGTGATGCACCATGTTGCACCCATCATTACTATGCTGCATCTCATCATGCTTCATCAATCATGACTGTACCCATTGCTGTATTGCATCATGTAACATCATGTGCCATTGTTGTACCATGTTTTCCACCATGTGCTTATTGCACTTTGCTTACCATAATGTTGTTTCATTGTAAGCATGCCTTTTTTGTTGTATCTTTGTTGCATTGTTGTTATCATGCCATCATTGTAATCATGTTTCCCATGCATTTTTCTTACCGTATTGTTGTCCCAATTGGTTATTCTCGCTATCCGATCACAACTGCTATCCCAATTGTGCCATGACATAGCTATTGTCCCAATTGTATTGTTGTTGTCCCATCAATTCTGCCATGCCATAACTATTTCCTAATTGTATGTGATTGTTGCTCCTATGATTGCTTGTTGTCCCATTTGTGTTTGTAGCACCATGCTTGTTGTTGTCCCATCGTAACCTACAAAAACCCAACATACCTTAAACACTGCTATTCTAAGTCTGCTTTCACTACTATTTATATTGTGACTGGTTAGGGCATCTAGTCATGCTGCAACAACCCTTAACCATCCACCAAAATAGCTCTTAATCTTTGCAGTCCTACTAAGGAAGAGTCATCCACATACGTGTTGTTGTTCTAAGCACAAATCTAGCCCAAAACCTCTCCACGATGTCCCTATTTTGAAGTGGTTAGGCCTGTGGCCTACCATGGTCCTTGTTGTCACCTACAACCCATTCAAAACAAAATTCCCTTACCTTTTCGCTGCCCCAACCAAACCTGCATTCACCCTTCTTCAACTCGGCCTCGAAGCTCAGCTCCTTGGCCCTCTAACAGCAACTCGGTTAGTCCTAAAACAGACCTTAACTCCTTTGTTGCCTTGGCCTCTTCTTTATGTGACTTGTCCTCCTTCACGTTGCACTAGGGCATCCTTAGGACTACGGCTATGGCATCCTTAGGACTGCTGCTAGGGCTTCTTTAGGTCAGCATTAGGGCAGCTTTAGTTCAGCAATAGGGCAATGTAGAGGTTCCTTCCATGGCTTCGCTGGCCTGCCTTCTTTGTTGCGGCTAGGGCAACATCTTTTCCTCCAACGTCTAGGGCTTCTTCCTCCTAGATTTATCTCACACTAAAACCCAACACAAGTGGAGAGAAATCGAGAGAGAAGTGTGTGTGAAATGACTCTCAAGTCATCTCCTTTTATACTAAAACGTTGAGCACATGTGGGTGTTATTTAGTTGTTGGCCGACCTTGACGAATTGTCTTGTAACACAAATAAATTCGTAACGCCATGAATACTTATCTGCATCGGATGATCTTTAGATCAATCCTACACCTCTCGATGAGAGGGATCCAAGAAAACTATTAGTTGCCATAGATAAGATGACCCACATGGAGTTTGGCCCTAGTTGCCCGTTTTAATACTAACTAAGAGTTGAAGTAGTGAAAGTTTGAAGTTTAAATTGAGAAGAATGCACCTGAGGGCCTGTGTTTGAAAATGAATGAAAGAGGGATCTGCTAAGCAAAGCAAGTTGGTGTTTGCATATCAAGGAGTGGGTGTTTCCTTCAAGTTGGTGTTTGTAAAGATCAGGGGGTTGGTGCTTGCAAATTATGGAAATTGGTGCTTCCAGAAAGTGGGTGCCTGCAAATTATGGAAATTGGTGCTCCCAGAAAGTGGGTATGGGATTCTCCTTCTGGTTGGTGCTAGTAAATTCATTGTAATAACAAGTTGAAGCTTGCATTTGCATAAAGAACAAAAATAAAATGTGGTTTTCTCCCTTTATGGGTTTCCACATAAATGTTTGTATCTCATATGTGCATGTTATTTGATTTATGGTGTTGTGGCGTAATTGATTAGTGATAACATAAATAATCTTACATATTATTAAATTTTACATAAGATTGATTCGTCCCACCCTATCAATGTTATCTTGGGTTTAACAGAGTCTAAAAGCCTCCAAGGGCGATGTCATCTTCAAAATGCATATCCCTCCATTAATAAGGAAAAAGGATGATACTAGGAGTTTGTGTCATCCTAGCAATCATGCCTCCTCATCAAAGTGGTGTCACACCATCAAACAAACCCTCTTAGGAGCAATGTCATCCTCCACATCATCATTAAGAGCATCAAAATGGTGATGTCATCATGCTATGACATGACATCACTAGGGTAGAGAGTGTGAAATCAAGAAGGTACAAAGCCAACATGGGGGCATCCTATCATATCTTGGGCACACCTAAACTCCACGCATCATTCTGCCTAGATCAACAACATCCAAGATCATGAAGATGAGGGAGGGTCTCATCAACTATGCCAAGTCATCCCTCAAAAGGTGCCCAATGTCCTTTGTCAAAGAGCACTACATCATCATCAAAGTGGCTAGACATTATCTATGGAGGGTTGTAGAAGCTTCATATCATTGCTCAAGGAATCCTAGCTACACTTAAAAGAATCATCTAATACATACTCAAAGAATCAAAATATCAACGACATGACTACAAAAACCATAAAGAGCATCAAGATGGACAATACTCAATGTCAAAGTCATCAAATTACTGCACAAGAGTATCATCTTCGAATATCTTATTAGTGTTGAATTTTGTAACAATGGTTGGTCTTCATATTGTATATTTTGGCCCTTTATGCATTTATATTGATTATTATAAAGCATGTTCTTCATACTATAGTCAAAAGAAAATTATATTTGTGAGTCATGTCCATTCAAACTTTTTAAAAGAAGAAAATTTAAATTTTTGAATTTGAAAATTTTGATTCCAAAGATAGTCACATCAATCTCCTTCCAAGTCAAGTCGGCCCAGGTAGAGTCACACCCATTCGACCCGACTGGTTCACTATATAATGGCAGCTCAACCTCCTCTTCAAAGTAGCAATTCCCATCTCTCTCATCAAGTATCTTTTGGGAAAGCAAGCAAAGGCAAAGAAAGATAAGGAGGACAAAAAGAAGGAAAAAATACATTTCTTTCTCCCTCTCTCAAGCTCGCACATGTGGAAGGACTCTCCCTCTCACAATTTGCAGATTTTTTGGGTAGTTTCTATTGTAGGGGCCAAAATTTTATGGGCCACTATAGGGGCCGAAATTATGGGTTTTTGGGCAAAACAAGGAGGTTGAAATTCGTCTTAGGGCAGATAAAAAAGCAGAGTTGTTGGATCAAATTGAAAGGCTTGACTTAGAGGGTTTTATCAAATTTGACCATAGATTGTTGAAGGTCAATTTGACCTAGTTGATGACTAGAAGGTCTAAGTGTGTCTCTTGTTGAATAGAAGAAATTCTCAACTGATAATGATGTTGGATTTTTCCCCTTGTTGGGTTTTCCCAGGGTAGATCTTGTGCTCTCTTTTTGCATTGTGATCTCTACTATTCTACTGCTTTTATAAGGTTGAATTTCTATTGTGATCTCTTTATGCATTGTGATCTCTACTATTCCACTGCTTTTATATGGTTGAATTTATGAAGTATAATTGCTTAATGATATACTAGAAAGATTAAAAGAAGATCAACATCATTAGAAGTAATTATAAGTTTTTATAAATATTGTGCGTCTATCTTTTGCACTAGAAAAATCAACTAACTTATGATTGTATATAGGTTACAATACTTAGGTATCAAAGGGTTAACACATTAACTTATTAGGTGATTCCAACCCTAAGGGAGGAACAATTCCTAGGCTGACTCTTTTAAATCATAGGTGTTATGACTTGGGGTTTACTTCAAAAAATAATGTCATAGTTTTGTACTGGGTTAGGTAAACCATTATTCATGAGTGCCTTTGTAAAGGAAGTGCTTAGCTGCTTGAGTTATCTTGCCTCATCTTTGCTCTTCCAAGGCCCCATATTTGTCTATTTTGTTCTTGCTTTGATATGGCTTGTTTGACAAGCTTTATTAATTTATGAGGTAATTATACTGATAGAATACCCTTTTAATGATGTGTGTAATATCTTGTTTTAAATTATTGTAATCCTCCCAAACTTTTCCTCAAATTTCCAAAAAAAAAAAAGAAATAATTTTGTCGTAAAATTTAATTAAATTCAATAAGAAAATTTTGGAGAACCCACCATTTTTTTTAAACCCACACTAGGAAAAAATAAATAAAGGGCCAATAGTTGTTGTTTCTAGATGAAATTCCAAAGCAAAATTCCAACCAAATTTTATCAATAAATTCGAGGGAAATTTACATATTATTCATGAAACCTATTAGCAAAATTTGGCTAGTTCCCCCTTAAATCAACTCGACCACCTCCAAGAAAAATCCCTAACACATGCAATCTCATCCTTTTAGTTGTAATTCGACTCTCCAGCGATTCAAACCTCCTAGGAAATATTTCGACCTCCAACAAATAAATCAACCATCCTTAAAGATATGTGTACTGCTACAATTAAACCCTTCTTCTGAATTCCAATTTTTTATCCTTATTTTCTTATGTGCGCCATTGATGAACTTAAAGTAGTTCTCTCTCTTGACTAGCTAAGGTGGATGTTTCACCACTAAAACTAATAACCACCAACTAGGGTGTATAGTTCCAACACCAAAATTGGGATCTTCACAAGGGTTTCCCCTAACATAGTAAGCTACTAAAGCTCCAATTTCAATTCACAATATTCTAACCCTCCCCTAGAATTAAATCCCATCTTCTTTTTATAATTTTTTCCCATCCGAATACCATGGGTCGCTAAAATACCATGGGTCGTTTTTAATAATAAAGTGACTTTCCAAGTTTTATTTCTTAATTAAATCAAAGTCACTTAACTAAAATATTTCTAGTTTAATTACTCAATATCACCTTTAGGATGACATTTAAATAATTAAATTGAGTGACTCCCTTTTCCTTAACTATAGCCTACAAAAATCAGATAGGCTAATGAGTCACCCCCTGTGATGATCACGTGAAAAGGGGCATGACAATGGGTCACTTATCACTTTGTTAGGGTTGAGTTGTTCATTGAGAGTTCCTTTTACTTTGATAGGTGTGATATGCATGGATACTCTATAGGAAAAGTGGCTATATAAGAGGGGGTGGAGCTCAAGCTTAATCGGCTTTCGTTTGCTTTACATCCCTTGTTATTCTTTTGAATTTTGATATTTGGCATATGTTTTGTCTTCTTTTTTTACAGTTTCACCAACCTCAATTATTTTCAGTCCCTTTTTGTCATAGAATAAACCCAAGGAACCAATACGAGCAATTGACAACAAACAATGAAGAGATGGAATAACAAGCATTGAGAAATGAAGACAAGTGTTTAAGCAAGAATAACATGGGGCCCTACTAACAATGAAGAGATGGAATAACAAGCATTGAGAAATGAAGACAAGTGTTTAAGCAAGAATAACATGGGGCGCTACTATTCTCAGAGCCTCTTATTTGTGCCCCTCCTAGGCAATGAAAGAAAGACCCTAAGGTCACATTCGACAAGGGGCATATGATAAACACCAAGGTGAAGTAAGAGAACAAGTATGAAACCAATAACAATCTATAATCCAATTTCAAATTGGGATGCATACTAGAATGCCTCAAGACATTTTATGAAAGCACTTGAATGAAAGAATGGTTAAAGCACCTCACAACAGATGAGCCACCTTCGTCATACGAGTAGAGTAGATTAATTAGTACACTAAATGGAAAATAGATGAGAGGCATCTGAGGCTAACTATTAGTGAATCATGGTAGGGGTTGTTGGTTGGCACGCTACAACATAGAAGAAAAAATTCTACAAGTTACTCGAGTTACCCATGTTTGTGAATTGGTAACACATCCAATAAAACACATGATACCCAATCACTTGACCATGCAATTACTCTATCATCTTCTATTAAGTACCTCACATCTTACTCATTTCTTAAAATACATAGACAATCACTCAACAATACAATTACTCCCATCTTCTATTAAGTACTTCACATCTTACTCATTTCCTAAAATACATAGACTATCTCTAAGTAAGGTTATATGTAGAGTCCAAAGTTTATCTTATCTTATATGTCCATTCTAAAGTTTATCTCTCCTTCCGAGAATGCAATTACTCTCATCTTCTATTAAGTACCTCACATCTTACTCATTTCCTAAAATACATAGACTATCTCTGAGTAAGGTTATATGTCGAGCCCAAAGTTTATCTTATCTTATATGTCGATTCTAAAGTTTATCTCTCTTTTCTAGACTTGTTTCTAGATTGTGATGTAGATTGTGATGTACCTAGTTTCTACAAGTAGCCCAACTTTCTATAATAATGTAATGCCTCATATTATAAAAAAGACAATGTCAACACATGGGATAGCATCACTCAAGAAAGAAATGATTTACTAAACATAACCACTCAAGATGTATAGTTTCTTACCCTCTAGGATTATATCTCGCATCCCTATCAATGCCTTGTTAGGGCTTATACAATCTTAATTACATTTTCAATGAAGTCCAATGATCGAAAATAATTTATCAATATCCATCATCATTATCATAATCAAGTTTCGCATCAAGAGATGATGATTTAAGTTTGGCTTGTGCCTAGGAAACTTCAGGAGATAGTGAACCTAATGACTCATAATGCTAATTTTTTTTATAAAATGACCAATTACTTCTGCAACTGGAATCCAGCATCAAACAACTTACATCCTCATGAGGTCGTCTATGACAGTGGAAACAATCTCATCCATTCATAAATTGTATTGTGTTAAAATTGTTTTTAAAAAATAACAATGTGGAGGTAAGTACACCTTAGTACTGCCAAAAGTGGAGAAATACCCCTTAGTCTTAACTATTGTGTAGGTCTTCAAACTCCCGCACTATGTATAAAAATTTAAAATTTTTATGGGTAACATTGGAGGTTTGAAATAGTAATCTATATTAAAAAATAACTTTAGGATAATTGCACAAATGATCTAAAGATTTTCTTCAAATATTATTCTTATGACTATCTTCATGAAGCTGTAAATTAATAATTAAATGGTTTATGCAAAAACTATCCAGTTGTGATTTTTAGGTCTCTCTAGTATCTTTAAATCATCTATTTCTGTTTATGGTATCTTTAATGCATTGACATGCAAAACAAGAATTAAAAGGTCTGTGCTAAAGGCATTCAGTGGCGATTTCAGATCTCTCTCGTATGTTCAATTCATTAACATGAAAAGCAAGAATTAAATCGTTTGTGCAAAAGAAATCAACCGTGTGATTATCAGATCTCCTTCATTTTTACATCATTTATTTGTATCTAAATACACGGTGGAATATTTTGTTTGCAGTTAGAGAACATATATAACGAGTGCACAACATGCCGAGCCTTTTATACTGTCAAGTACTTAACCTTGCTGAAAATGGTGTGCTTTTATTTGCTAAAAAAATGCAAAAAATATGTACTAGAAAGGATTTCAGAGTGGTTAGCTCTGGGAAAATTTACATTTCTTACTATAACCTTCCAGAAGCGTTGGAACTTTCAGATGACGCAAGAGGTTGATACGCTCTTTCAAATCGTTGTTTGAAGCACTGAAAAGTTCCTAACCCTACTATTCTTTTTGTGTAAAAATACACATATGCCATATAGCATAACAACCAACCAACAATGCTCGCTGCTATGATAGCTAAGGCCAAAACTATTTTCTCAATAATTTCTTTCCATCCGTGAATCTCTGTTGACACCAGCCAAAAATATCCAAAATTAGGCATTGCACATTCAGAAGTAAGTTAATAATAAAACTACATAAAAATATCAAACCATAGGAATTTCAATATTTGGAAGCTTACAACAACAATTACCATAATCACTATCACATTTATCATAAGAAAAATGAATTATTAAATAATGTCTTTTACATTCATTTTCTTTCACATCATATAGATTAGAGGATATCCATCTTTCATTTCTACATGTTTCTCTCTTCTTCTTTGCTATCCTCCACTCAGTTTTTCTTGTCTATTATTTCCAGTTTAATACAAAACATACAACTGCAACCAAAAAAAAGCAACGCCAATTTCTGACAATGTGATCCTTATTTTTAAAATAAAGGTTTTTAATATTTATGTACTACTGTGATATCTTATGAATATTATGCTTTTGCACCACCAACTGCGTTCAAAGCACCATAATGTTAGCTTTGGAAGCAATAGCAGAACATAGGACACAACTTAAAAAATTCCAGCGGTAATATGAAAATCAGACAACCGAAGAATCCCAGCATAAAAGACGAGACAAATGGACCATTCACCAATGGAAGCTTCAAATCTGCCAGGTCATATAGATAACCACAATAAACTTTATATTGCACAATAACTCAATAATATAGCATATTACATGCTAATGGCAATCCTTTTGTGAGCATCAAGGTGTCTTCACCCAATATCTCAAACGCGCATCACTCCTGTCACACACACACATGCTACTTCACCCAATATCTCACTCGCGCATCACTCCTCTCTCACACACACACATGCTACTTTCACCCAATATCTCACTCGCGCATCACTCCTCTCTCACACACACACATGCTACAACCATATAATGAGATATATCCATCTGCTAAAGCTATCCATTATCCATTAGCTAGAAAGGTGGTTAGTACATTTTCCAACATTCTTGGACTTGGCAATCTTTTAGAGGGTTGTACTCAAATGGAATTCCTATACCAAGTGAATTTATTTCATTGACTAATTTTATCAATGCATCTACATCATTTTCCTATGTCCTGCATTTTCTCAAGATACCTAGGCCGCTATCTCCTATTTCTCTCACGAAAATGTACTTAACTTCTATATGCTTGCTCGTTGCATGAAATGTAGGATTGTTCGCTAAAGCTATAGGACTTCAGCTGCCACAAAGAACAACCAATCCTCTTCGCTTGAATCAAGTGTCCTAACATAACTTTTTTACCTAGATCACTTCCTTGAAAGCCTTAGTAGAGATATATTCTTCCTTGGCACTTAATAAGGCAACAATGGGTTGCCTTATTCCCATCCAGCTCATTGCTCTCCTCCAAACGAGGTAAAGAGACAAGCTCTCCAACTGACTCCCTGCATCAAGTGAATTTATCTCCCTAGGTTTTCTCAAGAGAGCTATGCCATTATCTATGATTTCTGTGACAAAATGGGACTTAACTTCTATATTCCTTGTCCTTGCATGGAATATAGATTCTTAGCGAAAGCTGTCACACTCTGGCTGTCACAATGAACCAATTCTCCTTGCTCAAATCCAATTTCCTTACACAACCTCTTTAACCTTCACCTCTTTATCCAATTTCCTGTCCCAATTAAGAAGATCCATGCATTATTCCTTGGTACTAGATAAGGCAACAATGGGTTGCCTTTTTCTCATCCAAAGCATTGCTCCTCCAAACAAGGTGAATACATAGGCTCTCCAATGAAATCGCCGCACAAGTGAAATTATATCCATGCACTAATTTTTTCCATATATCTGCACCATTTTATTCTATCTTGTGTTTCTCCAATATAGTTATACCACTATCTATTATTTTTTTGTTAATTTTCCAGCTCAATGACAAATTCCAATCATGGAACTAAATTCCTCTTTCTGAGAAGACCAATTTTGACATTTGAAGCACCAGATTTGGACAAAGGCAAGTGTATTTTTGAAGTGAAGCCCACAATGTCACATTTGATAGGTTGGCCCTAAAGTGAAATTGGACACCCTTGGAAGCCTATAAATACAAGTCAACTGACCCTCATTTGGACATCATTATCAAGCATCTTCTTCTTATCTCTTCTTTGGATTGATTCACACAAGTATGAAGTGAGTTTGCGGAATTTGGTTCGTACATGTATGAAATTGCAAGGTCTGAAGCTTGCATGTGTGATTAGGGTTTTTGGTTTCTAGGTGCAGGGTTGACACAAGAATTTTTTAGTTACAACCGCATGCACCCAGGCCTATCCATGCGTTTGGAAAGTTTCAGCCGCATGCATGAATCACCCTCCATGCGGTTGTGGGTGATATCCATAGGGGAAAATTTCTCCTAGATGGTTCTCAGTCGATAGCCAACAACCTCTTGCAACCACCAGATAGCTCGATGTGCCACCATCTGAGCCCGCCATTGTGCTCTCTCGCCCATCTGTTATGATCGTATGTTTGAAGGTGGGGCCTTCCAACCCCGAAGATATGCCTTTCATTATGTAGTTGGGTATTTTGGCTTATTTATCATGGACACTTTTGTGCATGGATTAGTGGGGTGATTCGGTAGAAAAAATGGGCTTGGTTTGTACTCTTGTCTCCTTTGTCCAACTTAGTGGTTAACCTTGTATCCTAGTCCTACAGGATATCCTTTATTGGCTACTAGCTTTAGGAGTGCCACTACATGGAAAACCTTGATTTTGGTTGTGTGGCCCTGCTTCCCAACACCATATACATCACTCCCCTTTGCTCATTCTAACCCCTTCTCATATATTTCCCTTCCAGGTCCACATTTTCCCACTGGGTCCACAAGGTGTTACCCTCCCCCTCCCTTTGTCCACACTCTGGGTCGGGCTTCGAACAATGCCTTGGAGGTTGATGCAGCGAAAAGGAAAGTAAAAAGCATAATTTGTTGATAACATTTTCCCATTGGGTCCACAAGGTGTTACTCTCCCCCTCCCTTTGTCCACACTCTGGGTCGGGCTTCGAACAGTGCCCTGGAGGTTGATGCAGCGAAAAGGAAAGTAAAAAGCATAATTTGTTGATAACATTTTCCCACTGGGTCCACAAGGTGTTACCCTCCCCCTCCCTTTGTCCACACTCTGGGTCGGGCTTCGAACAGTGCCCTGGAGGTTGATGCAGAGAAAAGGAAAGTAAAAAGCATAATTTGGGCACTACCAACAGGAAATGTACCACAAAATGCAAAAAATGGTGAGGACATACAAATTTAGCATGTGGGCAAAAGCTAATATGAGCTCTACCCCTATCATTATGGCCATCACCTTGATTCCTAGGGCCCCTGTATGAGCCCATCCTACATCACTAAGGAACCCATGATTGTCCCAACCCCTAGTGGGCAATGAGCTGCCCAAACTTAGGGGGGTATTCACTGTTATATCATGCACATCATGCTCTCATCCCCTAGAGCCCTGAGCATTTATAAAAAGAAAAAACAATAGAAGGAAAAAAGGCATATGAAGAATGGTGGAAAAACAAAGGTTAGGTTAACTCATGTACCACGATTTCTCCCTCCTACTTTTATACGCCCAAGTGTGGGTTTCACTTATCATAGCTACCTTTGTATTGTGGCATGTGGCTTGGAGCCTTCCCCTGATGCCCCACTTTGTCCCATCATTTATTCACATGACACCTGCCTCTTGATGGATGTACCATGGACTTGTCACTCCTTGAGAGGTTGAAACCACCTAATAGGGTCCTTGGTTAACCTTCTTCTTGAACATGGAGACACTTGTACACTCTAAAGCCCATTATGGAAGGGTGTGCCACTATGAATGTCCACTTGGTTCCATGATTTGTAAGCCCATTTACTCAATTGCACTAATGATTTGTTGTACTGGATGGTGAGCAAATGCATTAGATCTTATATAGGATTGCAGGTGGGTCTTCATCTTGGGTTTGGTCTCCTTATAGAGGGTCCAAGCCCTCCAGAGGGTCATATATGCATTTGTAGGGTGAGCGTTGAGAGCCATGGGCCTCCACTATAACAGAGAGAAAATTGCGACATCATGGGATCCATTAGTACCATCCATTGCTTACTCGTGTTCCACTTATTTGATGATGATGCACCTCGACCACCTTGCCCAACCGGCTACACTCTTGCACCACACACTTAGTAGTTGATCCAGGGCCAAGATAGGTTGTGTCTCACCATGGGAGACAAATGGAGGGCTTGCATCATTCTTACAGCCATTACAAATGGGATACAAGCTAGTTCGATCCATTTGGAGACCCATGAGGATATTTTGTTCCCCCATGGCCACTTGGGAGCACCACAAGTCATTCGCTTGGAGATAAAGAGGCCACCCCCTTATCACTATATTTGAAGCCCTTCCATTCATTTTGGAGCATATTGGATTCCACTAGGTCTTTCAATGGCCCTCCGACCTATTGTATCTATCATTTATCCCTCTTGAGAGGCTTATTTTCATGTTGTGGAGCTATCTTGGTGAGCTTGTCACCAAGTAATGTTATTTTGTACATTATTTTATTAGTTGGGGCATCACTAGGCCTAATTAGGCAAATTGAAACCTTAAAGGATGATATAAATTGATGAGAGGCTCATTCTCTTCTCATCATCACTTGGATTTGGATCTCCATTTCTTCTGGAATTTCGTTATAGCTAGTGGAGGACAAATTGGATAATCTTTTATGCATTTTGACATTTGGAAATCTTGTCTTAGTGTTGGATCTTTGATTTTGTTTGTCTTTGATGGTTGGATATATTCGCTATACTTGTAAGTGCTTTTTCATGGTCTATTTCTCTGTTTCATGTCACATGTATAATGTATGGAATTTTCGCTCATGGAATTTATGTTTGTGTCCTAATTGAAGTGCGAATTTGATTTTGTGAGGGTTTTGCATAGATTACATGTATAGTATAGTGAATAAATGTTCCTATATAATTGTCTTGATAAGTCATCAGATTGCAGCAATAAGAAGTGTAAATTTCTTTGGTAACCTAGTTGCTGCCTTTAGGGCTATACTAAGTCGCCGAGGAACTCCTTGATTAGGTAAAAGAAATTCCAAAGGTTGAAATCTCATTGACTCCATTCTCCCAATAGACTAAGCATTGGTCTAATCCTTGACGATCACTTCAACGAACATCTTTTCACCTCCCTCTCTCTCTTTTCTAAGCCTTAACCCTAATGTCTCCTAGGGCATTGTTATCGCTCAAACTAGCAGGGGTCCTACGAGGGATTCCTATAGAGCAACTACTAGGTCAAGTGGCCACAATGGAGCAATATCTCACTGTCACCTCAGCTAAAGCTCCCGACTCTTTACGGACTTTCACTAATGGGAGGAGTCCCAGTATTAGGGAAATCACTAGAAGGAATGTATCAATAGTGTAAGGGTAGTGATTTTAAAGCCCATTCAAAGGAGAGTCTCTAATGATAAGGATTGCTTGCTTTGGAAGCAAGATTGATGGCTCTCCAAGAAAGGCTAGAAAGAAACTTAGACCTAGGCTTTGAGGGGTATGTCTTGATATGGAGTGCAGTAAGCCAAAGAATCCTAGAAGAATAGGGTTTCTAAGCAATCCTTATGAAATTGGAGTGACAAGGTTGTAGGACCACAAAAAAACCCTAGTGAACCCAAACAAGGTCTAGGGTGCAGGGTAAGACTTCAAATAGATGGACTTGACCAAGTGAGGGAGGAGAAAAGGATCAAAGAGGTAAGATTTGACTTGAAATCTAGATGCAATGATCCTTAATGAAACCACCAATCAAAGGTAACCTAGGGAAGAAACGTTATTCGAGCTAGGGCTTGAGATAACTTGAAATTCCACCGTCGGAATAGCTTCCAACTTGGAGGACCTCTGAAGGACACATCAATGTAGTTCTTGACCAAGTTTTATGAATTTTGGATGGCTACAATTAATTTCATGTGATGCCCTAGGAGACCTACAAAGGTTAGGGTTTAGAAAAGGTGGAGAGTCTGTGAAAGAGATCTTTGTTTTGATGATCACCTAGGACTAGACTAGTGCATCGCCTATTGGGAGAATGGGGTCAATACAATCCAACGTTTAGAGATGTCTTATACCCAATCAAGGAGTCACCTAGCAACTTTGCATGGCCCTAGAGGCAATAACTAAGTCACTCAGAAAGTTTATACTTCTTTGATGTTGCAATTGATGACTTATCAAGGTAATAATGAATAATCATATACCTCTAGGAAATTTATTCACCATACATTTGCATGAAACATATGAAAAACCCTCACAAAGACAAGTTCAACAAATTTGCATTTCATTAAGGTAACTACACTAGCTTCATGAGCGAAAATCTTCATACATTGCATAGGGGACAAGACATGAGAAATAAACCATGAAAATGACACAAGTATGGTGAAAAACCTCCAATCATTAATAGAAGCTCCAAGATAAAAGATAAGCTCTTCCAAACATCGAAATGCATCAACAATCCAATTCGTCCATCAATAAGGCTAGCGAAATTCTCATTAAGAGATACAAGTCCAAATCCAAGTGATGATTAAATGAAATAATCATCACATCAATATATATCCTCCCTAAGGGGTTCGATTTGCCTAACAAGGCCTAATAATGCCCCAACTAATAAAATAATGTGCCAAAATAACATTTCTTGGTGACAAGCCCACCAAGATAGCTCCATAATACAAAAACAAGCTTCCTAAGACGGAAAAGTATGAGATACAACAAGTTGAAGGGTTATTGAAGAGGCCTAAGGGAGTTCAATGTGTGCCAAAGTGAAAGGATGGACTCCAAACATAGTGATCAAGGGGTCGGCCCCTTGATATCCAAGCAAATGACCTGTGGTGCCCCCAAGTGGGTATGGGGGCATAAAACATCCTCACGAGTCTCCAAATGGATTGAACAAGCCTGCATTCTGTTTGTAAGGGTTGTAAGAACAATGCAAGCCCTCCCATTGTCTCCCATGACGAGACACATCCTCATATGGGCCCTGGATCAGCTGCCAAGTGTGTGGTGCAAGAGTGGAGCAGGTTGTGCAAGGTGGTCTAGGTGCATCATCATCGTTCAATAGGTGGAACACGAGCAAGTCATGAGTGAAGTTGAAGGATCCCGTGGAGTGGCAATCTGCTCTCTGCTATCGTGGAGACCCATGGCTCTCAACGCTCACCCTATAAATGCCAATATGACCCTCTGAAGGGCTTGGACCCTATATAGGGATATCAAGCCCAGAAGAAGACTAACTTGCGATCTTGTATAAGATCCAATGCGTCCCCTCACCTTCTAGTATAACCAAACATTATTGCAATTGAGTAAATGAGCTTAAAAATAATGGAACCAAGTGGACACTTCATAGTGGCATGCCCTTCCATAATGGACTTTAGAACGTACAAATGTCTCTAACTTCAAGAAGGTTAACCAATGACCCTATTAGGTGGTTTTAGCCTCTAATGGGGTGACATGTCCATGGTACATCCATCAAATGGTAGGTGGTATGTGAAATAATGATGGAATGGAATGAGGCATTAGGGGAAGGCTTCAAGCCACATGCCACATTATAAGGGTAACTAAAATAGGGGAAGCTCACACTTGGGTATATGAATGTAGGAGGAAGCAATGATGGTACATGAGTTATCCCGTTCATTGTTTTTCCACCCTTCTTCATATGCCTTTTGTCTTTTATAGATTTTCTTTTGTAACTGCACGAGGCTCCAGGGGATGATCCCCATAAGGTGGGGCAGCTCATCGCCCACCAGGGATTGGGACAATCATGGGTTCCTTAATGATGTAAGATGCCAATATGAGGGGCCCTACTAGGTGATGGTCATGATGATAGGGGTAGAGCTCATGTTTGGCTTTTCTCCACGTGCTAAATTTGTATGTCCTAGCCATGTTTTGCATTTTAAGGTACATTTCTTGTTGAGAGTCGCCAAATTATGCTTTTTATTTTCCTTTAGCTGCATCAACCTTTAGGGCATTGTTCCAAGCCCGACCCAAAGTGTGGACAAGGGGAAGGGGAGGCTAACTACTTGTGGACCCAATGGACAAATGTGGACCCGAATGGAAAATATGGTGAATGGGGTTATAATGAGCAATGGGGGAGTGATGTATATGGTGTCGGAAAGCAAGACCACGCAACCAAAATCGGGATTTCCCATGTAGTGCCACCCCTAAAGCTAGTAGCCAATAAAGGAGATCCCACAGAACTAGGATACAAGGTTAACCATCATATTGGACAGAGTAGACAAGATTACAAACCAAGCCCACTCTTTTTGTCAAATCCCCCCAGTAATTCATGTCCAAAAGTGTCCATGATAAGTAAATAAAAACACCCAACTACACAATGAAAAGCCATACCTTCGGGGTTGGTAGTCCACCTTCAAACATATGATCATAACAGATGGACGACGGAGCATATGACAGGCTCAGGTGGCAGAGATAGTGGCACATTGAGTTATCTGGTGGCTGCAAGGGGTTGTTGGCTCTCAGCCGAGGACCATCTAGGAGAAAAAATTTCTCCTATGGATACTACCCATTGGTGGTGGGTAACATCTAGCTCCAACTAGGACATGATCTCTCAAAGGAGTGCACGAACGTACTCGAACAGGGAGGTCATGAGAACACCAACAATCTCTTGGTACCACAGACCTGTTACCTGCACATGTCGAAGACCAAGCACAAGGGGCAGCATGTTTTTGTGGTGTCTTATGATCAGCCATGCTTAATATTAGGCCATAAAATCAACAAGAAATAAAACTTCTACTTTAAATGTAGTTTAATCTAAATGCAGTTATTCTAGCATGATAATATCATATGATGTTAGTTCTAATGAGAAAAATCAGCATGCAATGCATCCTACCCTAACATGCATATGATACAAGGTCAAGTATCAAGGAATGGGGTGATACAACTCAATTTGACCAGTTGTGGCCAAAGTTCGTTGTTAAGTTTGACAATGTAATAGTATTGCTCACCAACCTTCCCATGAGTCTTGATAGGTATAAGGTTTTTATCTACCAAAACCACATCCCCAACCTTGTATTCACTTTTGGGCTTCCATTTCTTGTTTTGCTTGTGATTGGGCCTCTTAAGGATACGGACCTCTTGAGAAGGAAGAATAAGGGATGGTGCCTCAGTCTCGAGGATCTTGTAATAAGGGATGTGCCTTGGTTTTACCACGTGAGTAGGGTGCATAGGTTCTGTATAAAGGGTAAAGCGAGTTCCATCAGACTGCAGAATGGTAACATAAGATAAGTCCATTTGGAGTTCAACCACAGTAGCACCCCATTTTCTAGACAATAGCATTCCCCATACATCGGGAATATCTATGAACACAACATCCATGAGTAGTGATATATCAGAGTTCATAGCTAAGGAAAGCTTTAGATCTTTTATGAGGCCCTCTACTTCAACAAGTTGTGAGTTGAAACCATAGACTCCTTATATTTGCGGGTGATGCTAAGATTTAGTTGCTTCATGACTTTTAATGCATGATATTCGTAGAAGCCCCTAAATCCAACATACAATTATGCAAGAGGAGGTCATTGATAGCTAAGGTGAGCAAGAATCACTCAACTTCTTCAGATTGGTCACCATAGGTGTAGCCATGGGCTTGCAGTCCATCATACCGAATCTCCTCAAAATCTAAACAATGTACTTCCCTTGTCCAAGGAAGATTTCATCAGGTCTCTGCCACACCTCCAATCCCAATAAATAGTGCATCAAGCCAAGATCCTTCATTTGAAATTCAGAGGCCAGCTCCCTCTCCAACAATGGGCCACTCTGTCCTAGTAAAGACCGAATCATCCACATACAACACCAAGATCAAAGGATCACCATCAACAATTATGAAGTAAAGGTCAATATCCGCAACACTTTTGCTGAAGCCCAAGCTCATCAAGTATCCATCAATCTTGGAATACCAGACCCTGGGTGCTTGCTTGAATTCATACAAAGTCTTCTTCAATCTACAAACATGATACTCCTTCCCATGTACCTCGAAGCCCTGAGGTTGCTCTATGTACACTTCCTCCTCTATCACACTATTGAAAAGTGCAATCTTTACATCCATCTGATGTATCTTCCAACCCCTAAATAAAGTAAGAGAAATAATAGTTCTAAGAGAGGTGTACCTAGCGACTACAACAAATGTCTTGTCATAGTCCACTCCCTCTTTCTAGGAGAACCCTCTCACCACAAACATCGCCTTGTACTTCTTGATACTGCCATTTTCTACATGCTTGATGTTATAGATCCACTTGGAAATCACCATCGACTTTCGTTCTGCTCTCGAACTATCTCCCACGCATCATTCTTCCTGATGGAATGATACTCCATCATGGCATCTTTCCAAACCTGCTGGACTATTGCCTCCTCATAACTAGAAGGCTCGGAATCAATGATGCTGCTTAGCAATGTTGTATAGCTCGAGAACCTTTGTGGTTGTTTACTCTGCCTAAAACTACCTCTGGGAGCTACCTGGCCTTCTACATCCTACAAAGTGTCAACAACATCTCTCAGTAGATCCACAAGCTCTGTTGGCTCCTCTTGATAATCTGAAGGATGATCATCTAGAATAGATGGACCTATACCTTCATCCTTCGAAGCCTCTTGCTCCTCATTATCAATCTCCATATGAGACTCATATGAGATGATATTGTTTGTCAAGCCAGGAGGTAACTCCTCAAAACAAATTGTGTTTTTGCATTAAGCTTGATCATAGATATATACATGGAGGGAGAGACTCTTGGGCTTCATCTCCTAGTGTCTCTTCATATTCCAATTTGCCTTATTTTCTATTTACACTATTTTACATGGATTTACCTAATCCCAAAAATTAGGTGTCAACATCCCACCCTTAATTTGAAAGGACGTTGGTGATTCCAAGCATCATTTTGAATCTTTTGAACTTTTCTCTTCCAAGCGATTTGGTGAAGATGTCTGCAATCTGCTCATTTGTGGAACAATGTCGTAGGTGAATTATCTTGGCCTCAACATGATGTCGAATTAGGTGGTATTTTGTATTGATATGCTTTGTTCGATCATGGAACTTTGGGTTGTTGGCCAAATTTATTGCAGAAGTGTTGTCAATCATGAGAGCAGTTGAATGCACTTGTTTCTCTTGCAAATCTTCCAGAATTTTCCTGAGCCACACAATTTCCTTTGTTGCTTCAGCTGATGCCACATATTTTTCCTCTGTTGTGGAATCTGTTGGAACAAATTGTTCACATGAACTCTAGGAGACAGCTCTTGATCCAAGACTTGTAGCATAACCTGAAGTCGATACCCCAATTTCTTTATCTCCATCGATGTCTGAATCAGAGTATCCAATCAAGCCGAAGTCGCCCACTTGTGTCTACTTAAGTCCAAGGTCTTAAGTTCCCTTCAAGTACTTTAGAATTCTTTTTGCAACAGACTAATGTCCCTCACAAGGATTTTGCATAAACCTGGAGAGGATTCCAACAACAAATGAAATGTCTAGTCCGGTAGTAGTCAAGTAGTTGAGACATCCTACAAGTTGTCTATACTTTGTTGCATCGTCAAATTATTTTCCTTCAATGGATGTGAGCTTTAAGTTATGTTCCATTGGAGTAGTCAAAGGATTGCACTCAGCCATGCCAAACTTGTTCAACAAATCTCCAATGTACTTCTGAGAGAGGAATATAAACTTCAAATGTTGAGTTACTTCAATACCAAGATAGTAGTGAACATACCCCAAGTCTTTCATTTCAAAACCTTTTCTCAATTCCTTCTTTATGGACGCAATATAGCTCTCATCGTTCCCTGTCATCAAAAGATCATCTACATACACCACAAGATATACAATTGTTTTGCCAACTTTCTTGATAAACAAAGTTGCATCATCAAGATCATAATGTTTGGAGTTGAGTTTTAGAAGATGCTCAGTTAACTTCTTGTACTAGGCTCGCAGTGCTTGCTTGAGGCCATACAAGGATTTTACAAGCTTGCATATTTTATGTTCCTGACCCTTCACAACAAATCCTTCTGGTTGGGACATAAAAACATTTTCTTTCAGATCTCCATTTAAGAAAGAAGATTTTACATCCATTTGATGGACTTTCCAACCATTCTATGCTACCAAGGCAAAGAGTGTTTGGATGGTATCCCATTTTGCTGTGGGGGCAAAAGCCTCCTTGTAGTCGACCCCTTCCTTCTATGCAAAACTTTTTTCCACAAGCCTGCCTTTGTGCCTTGTCAAGTGAGCCATTAGCTTTATACTTGTTCTTGTAGACCCACTTGCAGCCTATTGGTTTGGTTCCCAATGGAGGATCAACCAACTTCCAAGTGCCATTCTTTATCAAGGCATCATACTCTTTTTGCATCGCTTCTTTCCATTCATCATGAGAAGCGGCTTCTTTGAAGGAAGTTGGTTCAAAATCTGTAGACAAATTTAGTTCACAATCATAAGAAACATCCATATCAACAGGTGAATCAGAATCGTCTACATCATCTCCAATCTGTTTGGTTGAACTTCTTGTTCCTATCTTTCCAACCTCATCAAGATGAACACTTTCAAATGTCTTTGTCAGCCATTTTGGAGGACCTTTCTGAGATGGATCAGACTGCTCAATTGACTCAGTTGGGGCTGAATCAAGATTTAGTCTTCCAATTCTGTCAATCACATCACTCAAAGTGTCATCAGTGGCTGGAGCATCATGTGGGGAGAGAGTGCTTCAGAAGAAGATTCCATAGATTGATCCAATATAGGAATCCCCCCTTCAAGATGTGGAATCTCATTATCAAATTCTTGAAAAGACTTTGCATGTCTGAATCTATCCAAGTGATCAAGCTATCGCTCAAAAACATTGTCAGTCTTGGAATATTCAAGAAATATCACATCTCTAGACACTACAAACTTCTTATTAACTTCATCATAGAGACGGTATGCTTTGGAGGTATTTGAGTACCCTAAGAAGATACACTTGCGACTCCTTGCACTAAGTTTGTTTCTTTGTTCCTTAGGTATCAAGGCATAACAGGTGGAACCAAAGACCCTAAGATGCTTTATAGAAGGAATGTGGCCACACCACATTTTATAAGGAGTCTTGTTTCTAATAGCATTAGATGGACATCTATTCTTTACATACATAGCACATAGAACTGCATCGACCCAAAACATCAATTTAACATTCTTGAAAAACATCATGGAATGTACCATATTTAAGATTGTCGTGTTCATTCTTTTAGCTACTCCGTTTTGTTGGGGATTATAAGGCACAGTTGTTTGAAGTTTGATCCTATGCTAGCAAAGATAGTTTTCAAATTCATTTGAAGTATTCTTTTACATCAGCAATGCGAATAGAGCCAATATGAGATTGTGCATCATTTTCAATCCATACATGAAAATTCTTAAATGTTTCAAAAGCATCATATATGTTCTTCAATAAATTAACCCAACACATTCTGGTGTAGTCATCAATAAATGTCATCATATATTTATTTCCATTTGTAGAAGGAACAAACATTGGGCCACATAAGTCTAAATGAATAAGTTCAAGTTTTTTATGTGCTCTAGAATGTGAATCATGAAAAGACTGTTTGTTGTGCTTTCCTAAGATACAAGCATCACATTGCTTAAGTTTCCTAGTAATTGTAGGCAAACCGATAACACCACTTTACTTCAACATACGAAGGTTGTCATAATTCAAGAGTCCAAATCTAGAATGCCATAAAAGACTTGATGGAAATGTACCTTCATCATAATGAGAACTGTATGAGAATTTCGGTGCAAGAGTAGAGGTTCCTTGCAGCTTCAAAAGTCTTTCTTCTTCTATCCCCGTCATGACAAGTGAGCGATCTGATGCTTTTCTGACCTCAACCTTGCCATCAAACATATGAATGGAGTGTCCTCGCTGACAGATGTGGACCAAAGACAACGAGTTTCTCCTCAGCTTTGGGAGACATAGAACATCATGCAAAAGAAAGTCTAGAAGACAAGGCAGTTTGAGCCTGATGGTGCCAAGGCCTGATGGCTTGAGTTTTGACTTGTCTACAATCTATACTACCCCATCAACATTGTTAGTAAATTCTTCAAAAAAATCTCTTCTAAAAGTCATGTGCCAAGTTTCTCCTGAATCAAGAAACCAATCACTCCTACACCATAAGCCTGGGTTGGACGTGTTAATAATGTGTACGTTCTTCCCTCTCGAACACCAGTCACTCCTACTGAGTCTATGCTTGTGACCTTGGGCCACAAAAGAACCTGACCATCTACAAATGCAACTCTATAATCTCTATCTTCCAATATTGAGATAGAGAGTAGGTTCTTCTTCAATCCTAGTACAAACAATACATCTCTCATGTGTAGTAAATCTCCAAACTCTAGCTGAAGTGATGTTGATCCAATTCCTTCCACTGCATACTTGGCATTATCTCCAAGTTCTACCCACCCCTCTGAATCCTCCTTCGTTAAATCAGTGAGAGAATCTCAAAATCTTGTAATGTTCCTAGAAGAACCACTGTCTACCAGCGAAAAATAACTATTATTGGTAATGGTGTTGAAAAGAGTAGAGGCAAAGAAAAATTCTGACTTTTTTTTTTTTTTATGTGGATGCTCATCATTATCATCATCAACATCGGTTGCTGATGCATGTTGCTTTCCCTTCCTTTTCCTCTGAGAACAATGGGATGCATAGTGTCCAAAATCATGGCAATTGAAGCACTTGATCTTTGACATATCCTCCTTCTGATGATTTGGAACTAGAGCAGGTCTTCTACCTATATTTTGTTGAAGAATCTAGGGCAAAGTGGTGTTGTGATGAATCTTCGTTACTTGATAACAATTTGGGCAGTGTTTTTACTTTTCTTGTTAGCTTATGCTTCTTCTTCTTCTGATTAGTGTATATGTGTGTACTTCATCAAAATGATACCAAAACAAAATAACAAGAACACAAAGTTTGGCTCTCTACCAGGGACAAAACCTCCCCACTTTTGAGAGGAAAACCCTTTGTAATTTTTCTCTTATTGAAGTTTCTTATTTGAACAACTGCCAAACCCTAGACCCTTGACTAGGATATCCTCCAAGCATAAGTCAAATCCTTCCTCTTTCTGCACTGTAACTTCCGACACATGGACCTCTATCTTCCGACACTTCTGCTCCTTCTTCCGGCACTACGTTCTTCCTTCTATAGTAAGTAGATCTTCTAGGAGAGATACTTCTACTTAGTGATATCCTTCACCTAAGGATACTTACTCCTTCTCTAGATTATCCAAGTTCCCTTTTGATGCATGGTAGTAGGTTGAGTGTGACAACAATACAGCCCTAGTCTTCGCACGTGGGAGGGTCCTAGCTGTAGGTATATGGCTCCTTCTAACATCGCTTGGATGGCAGGCCTTGTAAGCCTATTTAGAAGCCTAAACAATGATAAACTTGAGACTGTTATATTTCTGTTGTTGTGACCGCAGAGGTGACTTTGTTTCTCGCACGTGTGACTGTGTTTCTCCTTAAAGACTGTCCCTTTGACTTCGTGTTGATTTCGGGTACCATCAGATGCGCTCTAGCCATGAAATTTGGCGGAGAGGTTGGGGCACATGAGATCTCCAATACCCAGAAAGGGTTAGGGAAGATTCTAAACAGATTAGGAGATATTAAAACAATTAATATTTTTAATGGAGTCCCTAAGTCTAAACTTAAGGAAAATAAAATATTAATGTGTATTAATATGAATCTGTGTTAGAGTGGTCCAAAAGACATGGATCAAGCCAGATCTAATCTTAGTCGTTGATTAGGGACTTAATCTCGATCATTGAGATGTCAACAGGAAAAGTATAAGAGGAGGCTTGAGGGTCACTTGGAGAATACACCAGAGTGATCAGTCATTCTATTCTCTAGAGTGGGGTTTGCTAAGAGAGATAGAATCAGTGATCGAGAGAGAAGCTGAGGGGCATTGAGTACAAAGAAACAGAGAAGGCAGAGATTGTGTCGGGAGAGCAGCGCAGCAACCAAGGAGAGTGATGCAGTCCAGATTGCGCAGACGTTGGGGTTGTAGAGCAGTTTTGTGCTGAGGAGCTGCCGGAAGGATTTTCCACGGTTTCAGCCAGGAGATTTCTCTCAAACTGTGAGGTATAGCTGCTAAGGAAATTCTTTGTTGGGCAGGCCAATTTCGGCACCCAGATAGCTGCACCGATTTTCCCACATTGGGTTTTTCCAGGAACATTGGTCCAAAAATAATGGTGTCATGAGGTGTGTTTGTTCTTGTTTCTTTTAGTTGTTGATTTGTAATATGTTGAGCATGCACTGGTGTTTATTTTCAGCATTTACTTTGTAAATAACTTGTTAAAGAAAAATAACAAGTAGGTAGGAATAAATCAGAAAAAGTGCATGAAAGGTTTCTAAACTAAGTAAACTTAGAAACTTCAACACTTCGGCTTTTACTTCTTCTCCTTCGCTGCACTAGAGGCTCCTCAAACCTGTCTTTTCTCCACCCTCACTTGGCTATCCTTCTTCACTGATTTCAGAGCTTGATGATGTGTTGTATGAGTGGACAACCTATATAAATAGAGGTTTGTCCCTCCTCTTTAGGCCTACTTGATTGTCTTTTAGGCCAACTTACAGTTTGCATTATAATTCAATCTTTATCCATCGTTTCGCTGCTAGGAGACTTCGTTGATGCTAGGAGAGGATTTGACTTATCTTGGAGGTGTTCCCATGACCTTGTACATTGACATACTTGATGTAACATGCCCTTGAAGGGTCCTATCATAATTACATTTTGACTTTGACTTTCTAGAAGCACTTTAAAATGTGCTTGACCTATTTTCAATGAGCAAGAAACTCATTGACAAATATTACAAAAATAATTTCTCTTTTCTTCAATAAATACAAATATCAAAATTACATTTATGAAGACCTAGCCTAGTTGCATTTCCTTCTACCTATTCTTCTTATCGAACATCCCAAAATTTCTTTTTCCTTTTCCTTACATGAGTTGCAAGAGCTTGAGTTTCTTCATCCCGTGGATTCTACAAGTTGTTCTTGGACAATAGTTTGGCCTCCTCTTGGACACAATCAGTCCATAACTTATCAAACTTGGGGAGATTTTCTCGTGCACAAATTTCCTAAACAAATGGATCCCATGAGGAAGGGGATCCATTGAGAGTCACTATAAGAAGCTTTGTATTATCAATGTTATCTCCAATGGCTCTAACTCCATATCTCAACTAAGAGACTCTCATAAGATAGGAAACAATAGAATCTGATCTAGACATCATAACACTCTAAAGTTGAATCCTCAAGGTGAGCTTCCTGCTAGTGTGCTAGTTCCTTACAACCCCACCAAAGCACCATACACTTCTTTGGCAGTGTTCAAACCAACAACATGATGAATCAAGTGATCCTTTATGGAATCTATCAAGATTCTCTTAGCCTTGGCTTCATCCTTCTTATACTTAGCTTTCTCCTTAGCTCCCTCTAGCTTTGGAATGACTTTCTCCACATGATCGTGAAGCTCATTTTCTTCCAAGAAAAAAAGTATCCTGGTCTTCCAAGATCTAAAATTGTTAGCACCATCCAACCTTAATCTCCAACCTTCTTCTACCCTAGGACTTGGTACCATTTTGAGAAGAGATCCAAAAACCAACCAAGCGGTTGAATATTTTCTCTTAGGTTGACTTCAATGGCTGCCTTTCAACAAAGCTTTGATACCATGTTGAAATTCTACAAGTTGTACAGTAGACTATGATTTTCTGCTATATGATTACTGCCCTATGTTGCACGAAACTTCAAAGAACCCGACGTTTCGGGCCGTACCCATACCCGAAACTCCGAAACTTGGTTGAAACTCGGCCGAAAATCGACAATCATGTAATCATATATTAGAGTTAATATAGACTTCTTTTTCCTTTTAAATTGTCATATATGGGTCTTATTCCCTTTTTTCTGGAAAAATAATGTGTTATTCACTTATTTCTTTATATATATATTTTTAGATATACATATATGACATTTCCGCTAACGTTTCGGCCGACGTTTCCATTTTGGGAGGTGACGTTTCTAAACATACCCGTTTCAGAAACTCCGAAACGTTTCGGCATTTCGTGCAACTTAGTTACTGCCTAATGATATCTAGCCAATATTTCATGCCTCTACTATCATTGAATAATTATACTTCAAAAAATCTCAACAATAAATGTAGGGAAAATAGTAAATATCCTACAAAGACAGTCATGCACAACAGTCATGCCAATAATCCAAGTCAATTACCAGTCAAACCTAGTCAAACTCATATTAGTCAACCCTAGTCAACTCTTTCAAAAGTCACTTCTAAATTTTGCAGGCAAATTGATCAAACTACAGTCAAAGTCTCGACCAACTGCAGTACAACTTTTGATCAAACTGCTATCAAAGTCTGCGATCAAATGTGGCCATGTGGTCTGTTACAGTCAACAGTCTTGGTCAATGCCCAGTCAAATTCGGTCAACTTAGTCCAAAGACAGAAATCAAACTTGTTGGTAAAAAAACTCGCCCTTGTTCTCACACGTGCAGTTGTCCAAGAGAGATAAGAATGATAGAAAGACTTCTTTTTCACTTTTGGAGAAAATGAGACATCACGTCATCTATTTATACTTGTCAAAATGAGTATGACACCCCAAGAAACACGTCCCTTCACTGGGCAAGCTGACTTGACTTTTCAAAATTTAAATTTTGCATAAATTTTCTAGGCTGACTTGGAGGCCCTTTAGCAAGGTAATACCTCCCGATGCTACACAAAAATCAACAAAAACATGGATATTTCTTATCCATTAATGTGCATTTTCTTATCCCTAGCTACCTTTTCCACAAGTCAAACGCCCTTCCTATTTCTACAGAGAAATGTTATCCAAAACCCTATCCACTTATCTCTTTATCCTAAGAAAGCTTATCCTCCAACTTTTAGTCCTATTCTTGCGGTTTTCCTATATTTTTGAATGTGAGCTCTTTCTTCAATTCTCACTTATTTATGGCTCGTCCTATCCTTAATCAACTACATTATTGACCCTAAATCTATTTTAGACTCTACAACTCCGTTTTTGGCTTAGTTAACTAGAACCAAGGACAATATATTTTTCAAGTGATTGTACATGCCCAAGGAACCACACTTAGTGCACAGTAGTCCTTTATTTAAATTGTACTAAAGCAATGTAATACAAGCGAATTTGAATTGGTCTATTTTGTGTTATTTCATTCTCTTATCTCTTATTGCCTTGCAATTTCAATTTTTTGGACTCCAAGAGAACTCACTACTATTGTAGGAAAATACAAAGCTCAAGAAGTAGCCAAGGGCTTCTCACATGATAGGACGAGACAAATCCAAGGATAGATCCATGATGGGGTCATTGATCAACAACACCATCCTTCTGTTGAAAAATCCAAAAGTGGCAGTTAAACGGTTTCTCTTATTATGACATTAACTTGTGATGTTTTCATTATTATTATTAGATCTTTTTTAATTATCTTTTCTGATCAAGACTAATGCCAAGCAACAAATAGAAGAGAACACAAGATGTAGGCACACTGCCAGGGAAAAACCCCACCCTAGGGAAAACTCAGTCAAAATTCTTCCTTCAATAGGTTCAAGATGAGATGACCAAGACCCTTTCAACTCAGACTCGAGACTACCTCCATCCATCAAGTCAACCTTGTCATTCTTCAGTTCAATAGCTCCTGTAGTGGTCATTCTTCTTCACACTTTGATCCTTGCAATGGCACCGAAGTTGTATCTGGAGATAGCAATGTCTTTGAACCATCCTTGTGTGAGAACACCAAACTTACTAAGATAGGACTGAAATATGTCCATTGTGATAACATCGAAGTTTATCCCTTAGTATCAAAACCTTATCACTGTGATAGCACTAGCATCGAGACTGTGATAGCACCGAGATACTGGAGAACCGAGACTTCATCACTGTGATAACACTGAGCCATTCTTTGTGGTCGCACTAAGATATACTCACTGTAATATCAATGAGATGCGGTCACTGTTATATCACCGAAAATATGGTAGCACCGAAAGTGTCCATTAAACCTGTCTAGCGAGATCATATTTGTGTTACCCCGAGCTCATATAATAGTATCGAACTTCTGAAGTAGTACTGAAACATATCTTTGAGATTTTCTGCAAGTTGCTTTCTATGTTTGTTCAGCGAAGTTCATACTCCTATATATAGTTGTTTCCATATTGAAATGAACCGACATGAACATATGAATAGAGGTGTCGTTGTATTAGGCCGACATGAGGTTATTGAGGGAAGTCGACTTGATGATGAGTCCTTTGACAACAAGGAGACTTTGATGG
Source organism: Pinus taeda (assembly GCA_000404065.3). Taxonomy (NCBI): domain Eukaryota; kingdom Viridiplantae; phylum Streptophyta; class Pinopsida; order Pinales; family Pinaceae; genus Pinus; species Pinus taeda. Next base: position 76,809 of record APFE030583680.1, on the reverse strand, counting down.
ATGGAGGAGTCTTCAAACAAAATTGACTTAGACAAAACCTATAGCCTACAATGGAGGCTTGACCTATAACAATTGACCCAAGCATGAAACCCATGCTTTAACAAGTCAATTAAGAATAATAAAATTATTTTTTCTTTTCTTTTGACAAATATATTACATTATGATTTCAAGTACAAGTATGAAGACCAAACCTAGTTACATTCTTCATAGCAACTGCATAGTAAGCATAGTATGCATTTTGAGGGAGGGTTTTCTTCCCACTTTGTTTTCCCTCTTTACCTCACCTTTGCCATCTTGTATTTTGCATAATTTGTTTGTAAATGATTACCTAACATTGCTACAAATTGCCAGGTCTCATATACTTGTTCTGTACTTGAGTACCTAACATGGCTAAAAATTATCAAGGCTTATTTATTAAGCACATATTACTTGTGCTTTAGGGGGGGTGTTGACATTAGAGAAATTTTGAGGTTAAAAATGGGCCTCAAAACAAAAATGCACAACAAAAATCTTTACAAGAACCAACATGATTCAATATGATGATGTAAACCATCGGGGATGATTCACCATTTTTGGAGTAAAAAGGTAAAAAGATAAAAGAATAAAAAAATAAAAAACTAGTTTTTCAACTCATATTTTCAACTTATTTCCGTATGATTTTACTCAAATTCTAAGCGAGAGCACTCATTGGATGTGGAATTTAATTTTGCATCCAAGGAGTATTTATGTCGCAATCACGTTTTTTCATGTATTTCATATTTTTCATGTAGTAGGGTCAATTGAAAGTATGCAATGAGTGCTCCCACTCTAATTTGAGTAAAATCGTGGGGAGATAAGTTGAAAAAACGAGTTGAAAAATAGTTTTTTCTTCTTTCCCTCCAAAACTTGATGAGGTAAACTAATATTATTTTATTATTTCCACTATTATCTTATAATATTCCTTACGAGGCCCATTTTAGACCTCAAAATTTCTCTAATGTGTACATGCACATTCCCTGTTGGAAATACTGAGTGAGGTGAATCAGTATTTAGCTCTTTTTAACAATTTAATGATAACACACAAACATTTAATAGTTAATCAACACCATTCAACAATGCACAACATCAAAGACAATACACAATATTTTTAGGTGGAAACCATTTCGAGAGAAAAACCACCGAATACTTTTAATATAGGTCTTAAATGTTACATCAACAGGAAGCTCCAACTTCTGAGATTCTCCAGCAATAACTGGAAGGAGGCTCCAACCCCCTGATTTATCATCTCCAACTGAAAGGATGCTCCAACACCCTGCAAGCTCCAACTTGCCCTAGCACCACACTGCTGCCTTGAAGTGTTCTCAGGCTCCAACCTAAAGGAGACTCCAATCTCCGCCTTGCACCACCCTGCCACCATACTCAACAAGCCACCGCTTGCCCTTAAGGCCCTGACCTTCAATTCACCATAGTGGACCAATTTTCATATATTTTCAAACTAGATCCACCTGTGCTCAATATCAATATAAAGAAACATAAAATCAATCTACTAATTTTGTCAAACTGTAACACTGGCACAAAGTCATCAACAACAACTGCTCATCAAATGATTGAACAATCCAATAGTACTCAATACTCTTTGCTCAACAAACAGATCCACTACTGCTCAACATGTATATCTGATGACAAACCCTAGCCGCATAGAAATACATCCACAACAACTCTCTAGGATGAAATCAATGTACCAATAACATCATCTATCCTTTGCATCAATGCACTGGCAGTGTATCAAGCCAAACCCTAGAAGTGACGTCCTCACAATATCACGCTTATCAACGATATGATCAATGGCATATGCTTAAAAATGCTAACACAACATTACTGCCTTTGAAATGCTTCAACAAGACAATTGGCAGCAGCACTAATCTCTATCTTCAACATACACATCAAACCCTAATGGATGCAGACTCTGGCACAAACCCTAGGTCATCAATCCAACGACATCATCATCTATCTTCAGACCAACAAAGTTACAAACCTTTATTTGGTCAAACCCTAGTAGCATTAATAACTCAAACCAGCATAATGCTGACAAACTACAACAATCAGTCCTGTTCACACAATAGTATATTCATAAACTCTCTTCACAGCTCATCGATATGTATTTAGCAAAATATCAGATCTATATGCTTCAAAGGGCATCAATAAGATATATGGCATGTTCTTTGCTCATCATACAATTCCTCAGCAAAAACACTGTCATACACTTGCAAACTTCAACAATTCTGTCATTTCATCATTTAACCATATATTAAACATACTACAATCAGCAGCATACAAAGATACATACACAACAAGATTCACTGGCAATTCTACCATGGTCTCTAGACACAAACCAATAATGGCATAATATTGATGGACTTTCACATTCTCTGGTCCACAACTTTCACAACAGTTGTTCCAGCACTCAATTCATCAGTCAATACATTTTTCCTTTGACTCAAATATCTACTTCTAAGCATACCTTTCAATCACAGAAAATACACCTTAAGATAGCCTCAAAAACCTCAGAAGATTGACCTCAGGAGGGCTGAGAGTGAGCCGTGGGCCAGGCCTTACAATAGATCAAATGATAAGCCTCAAAATAGAGCTCAGCAAACCCTTCAAAAATTTGGCATAACAGATCCACAACCAATCCTTTGATCAGGCTTCTAGAATGAGTCTTGGTCCAGCTTAAATAGTGTCGAAATGATCACAGAAAGTCCGGTTTGGAGGTCAGAGATTAGCCCTAACCTTGGTGTGAATTAGCAATTTAGCCCTCAAAAATACCACAGATATAGGCCTTAAACTATCTTGGATTGGCCTCAACTTTCAAGTGATGCAAAGAGAATACTCTGACGAACCCTTAAGAAGATCAAAACAAACTTCAGAAGTTGAGTAGGTCCAAGCCTCGGGAAGGCCGAGAGATGGGCCTTAGACTGTCTTTAATTTACCTCAAGCACAAATGCGAAAAAGCATCAGTTAATCTGAGATCTTCCACAGATGAACAGCCCTGAAACAGATCTCAAAGCACTGCCACAGAGGGTTGAAGTTAGGCCTCAGGCAGGGCTGATACAGATCTCAGAATGTCTAAGAAGATAAACTATGATTTGTTCCAGATTAAATCCTTGACCATTCCAATCAAGACAGTGAATTCACCAAGGAAGAATGAAAGGATAACCAGTTAGGAAACTCAGACTAGAATGTCCTCAACAATGCCCTAGTTCTGTCACAGATGAGGGTTGAAGGAATGCCTCAGAAATTCTTCATTTGCCTAGTGAAACACCATCAGAAGATAAATGAGTAATGCCCACAATTAGCCTTCGAACTATCCTAAAACAACCTCAGATGTTGACCTCAAACAAGCTGAATTTTGCTTCATAAAGGGACCTTAACATGCCTTAGACAGAGTCCAAATTTTCCCCACAGATTACGCCTCAGTAAGCCCTAAACAGAGCCTCAGAAAGTACAAATTCAAGCCTCAAAACAAGGTCTGTTTAGTCACCGAATATTGCCTCAGATGAGCTCGGATTAAGCCTCAGGAGGGCAGAGCTTAGGCCTCAAATTTCCCTTCGTACTTGCCTCAGAAAGGGGCCTTAACCAGCTCGAGTTGGGCTCCGAAAATTTTGTTCTTTTAGTCCATAATAGCCCTTGGATAACGAATTCTTCACAAAAAGATGAACTCAAAGACACTTCAAAAACTCAGCCTTCTGCTCAAGACCCTCGCGACTGCTCCTGTGTTGAATTTCCACGGCACTAGAGAATCTAGGTTTGGGTCTTGCAATCTCTGACACAACCAACTCAAATGCCACAAGAAACTACTTTGCACAGCGGAATAAACACAGCAGTAAATCAACTAGTGCAGAATAGACAACTTTTTACAATTTTTCAACTCAACTTCGTTATATTATTCAATCTTTAATTCAACTATCTAGGGCTCCCATACTAGGGATCATGGCCCTCATACAATCACTGATACAAGAATACAACTAGGGTTTGGTGTCAGTCCTTTGGCAACCAATCTACCCTGAACAACATACAATTGACTTACTCGTTGATATAACCAGGCTAGCGCATAGCCTGAACACAATTATTGGTCCTTTCACTTCCAATCTGCAGCTCCACCAATCTGCCTCGATCAATGATCACAAGTCCTTCAGGTCACTGAACATAGTTCCAAACAATTCTGTCCTCCAGCTACTCCCTATCCACCAAGTCATCAACACATGGGGTCTTCTTGTAGTTGTTCACAACTCTGTTTGTGAACACCTCCTTGGCTGCCCACTTCTGCCTTCCTCTGCTGCTATATGAAAACAAGTCAAGGGCTTGGAGGCTTCCCACTCTCACTAAAGATGTCCTTCTCTTGCACAGTGAACTAGGGACAAATACACTGCTCTCTTGGCTGCCTTTTATCCCTTCAAAGGACAACCCTTGAGCTCCTCTAATTCTGCCTCTCTTACTAGATTTGAAGTTCTTCACAAATCTGGACTTAGGGCTCCTTTTGACACCTACTAGCAGACCTCCTTACTGCACTTAAGATGTCAAACAAACACTGTCCAACATGGAATCCAATACTGCACCCTTCCTCCTTGAAGACATCCTCTTCGTGCTCTCCAAAATGCTTCAGATCTTAGCAAGGTTTTTCTGAGGTACTCGGCCCTCTCTAGGGCATCCTGTAGCAGCTCTAAAACACTGAATTTCCAAACCCACAGACATTGTATCTCTGCAATCTTGCCTTGGAGGGATGTGGCCTCTTTCTGGCAGCCTTCTAAGCTACTCGGACTCCCTAAAAAGGACTCCCGTCTACCTGCAATTACAACAGAAAAACCTCGGCCTATACACAGAAATTCCACCTGTTTTTCTGTCCAGAATTACCCTCAATCAGCGTGTTGACCACTACGTGTCAACTTCCCATAGCAGTACACCCCCTTTTCTTCGCAAAAGGGATAGTGCTTGATTGACGTGTCCGTGCCATTCGACAGTCATCGTCGACTTGATCAATTTATGTTGTAAACCCAGTCTGCATATGTGAATTGTAAATAATCTTAGCAGAGTTGAGTCATGTATGTAAATTGCCTAGGTGGACCTAATTTTCTAGTGATAATCTACGTTCCAGAAGGTTTTTGGTCTCACTGATCCATGATCGGCAGAGTTTTCCTTCAGCCTAACCCCAAAGCCGGAATGAATTTTGTCATTAGAATCTTAGAGGAATCCTAGTGTGTTAATCTGCTGGATTATAGTTGTGTCGCAGAACTGGGTGGTTTATGAGGGTCTATGTCAAATGGGTTTTCCCCCCTTGAGATGAAAATTGTAAAAGTCATGATGTAAAGTGTCTTGAGGGTTAGGAAATGTTTTAATCCCCTCATAAGTCCTAAGTCCTAGGTCCTAGGGAATTTTTTCCAAAGGCTAAGTTCGAGGATCATTTAAAAATAATTAAAAATTAATTTTGAAAAGATAAAAAAAAAGATAAAAGAGGATAGTAATATATTATATATATATATATTATATATATATTTTATATATATAAATTAAATAAATTAAAAATTTAAAAATTAATAAATTTTTGAGTAAATAAATGTAGAATTTCAAATTTTTAATGCATTAAAAATTCGATGGATGAGATTAAGAGATATCTTGATCCTCATCGACGATCGAGATCATTTTGACATGGATCACTCGAACTAGCCGTTGGGAATTTTTCCTTTAAATAGGGTGCTAGGGGTCATTTGAGAGATTCGATTTGGGAGTCTCGTGCTGAAGAAAGCTCTCTTGTAAAATTTTTTCTGGTGTTAATAAAAAGACTTTGGGTTGAAATCTTGCTGGTGTTACTCTCCTGAAGTGTTGTGAGCTGTTTTATTTTCTGCATATTTTTATTTTTCAGCCATTAGTAATAGCTTGATGTAGAGTATTGTTGAACACAGGGATCTTGTTCACTTGCTAGGGTTTGAATGGTATTAGAATTTCTGAAATAATGGCAGGTATCTCCATTGTATATGGAATCTAGTATTACCTTTTCCCTCTTTATTGATGGTTAAAGTGAGTTGTGCAGGAAACCCTTATTGAGAAGATCAGTAGGCGTTTGGGGAAGTTCTCGGCTGAACCAGCCAACTCCCGCAAGCATTCTCTTGCAGAGCCCAGCCAATTTTGATCCTGGGTGTATCATTTAAGTTTGTTAATCTGAATTGCATGAGATATTTCTAAAGTTTTTCATAGTAAATCTAGGATTTTGATAACATCACTGTTGATTATTGAGAAATCTGGCTGTTTAAGAGTCAAAAAATTGTAAATGTTGTAAATTTGTAGCTGGTTTGTAGGGTTTTATTTTCAAGCCTTGCATATATTTTCTGGGTTTTTGTTTTCCATTGCAGATTGCAGGCACAGGCTTTGAAAATTTTTCAAAGTTTCCATCAAGCAGCCTGGAGTAGGAAGGATTTAAAATTTTATTTTTCTGGACTGTCGGTTTGTTACCTCCAGGTTCAATTCCTCTGGCTGCCATAAACAGCGCATTGCCATCTCTTCATTTCCACTATCCATTGGCAGCTATACCCCATATCCCTTTGTTTTTCCCTATTCGCAGCTCGGTCTCCCCGCCAGTCCATTTCTCAGACCTCTTAACGTTGCCCAAATCCACTACGTTTCTCTTCTCCAGCGTGCATTCTCCTTTAACCCATAGCTTAAAAACTCGAGCTTTCCTTCCGTTGCTGCATCAACCTGCTAACTTTAGACCTTTGTTTCCTAATCCCTTACGCTGCTCCTCTCATCATATTCGCTACACGTTGCTTCTGCCTTCACATCCAGCGCTGCCTGACACTTCGTGTGTCCATTCACTGGCAGCCCGAAATCCCTGCGTCCTTCCCACTGCTAATCCTTCTTACAGCTCCCTTCACACACCCATCTCTTTCCACCATCCGAGCTTCACGCGTCGTTGGGAACCTGTGAGAAATTGCAATTAAAAAAAAAAAAGAGGAAAGAAAACGCGCAGTCTTGCAGTGGCCCTCACGCATGCATTTTTCCACGCTCAACTCGCAGCCCCGAGTTACCATTCCACAGCGCTATCATTTGCCTCACATTGACCTGCAGATCCATTTTTCAATAATTGTTGCCCTCATCCACGTGATTTTTTTTCAGGCCGCCATCAAATTCCTACTCTTCCTTTGCCCGTTGCACCTACAAGCAATAAACGCAGACATAAAACTCAATGCACTTACAGTAAGTCGTAGGTAAATTTGGACGCATAGGTTTGATTTCATTTTATTAGACTTCACTTTAACTAAAGCACGATTTCTTTTGGTTCTGTTTAAAATTTTATTCAAGCTTTAGTTTTGAGTTTATTTGTTGATTTTAATTAGGGTAATATATGTATATATCTCTAGGCTTAGAACTTCACGTTAAAAAGGAAAAAAAAATAATTTGATTTAGATTAGTTTCTTTTTTTTTTCTTTAGGATTTTTTATTTTAATTTTATTTGAAGCAAAGAAAATCATAAAAAAGTTATAAAATATAAAAATCACAAAATAGTTTTAAAAATAAATAAATAAAGGTTCCTTCACATTTTTTATCTTTTTATTGAATAGAATTTTTAGTTTGTTTTATTAGATTTTAGTTTGAGGAATTAATCTTTAATTTAGCTTAGTTGACAGTTTTTAAAAATTTAATTAAATTTTAAGTTTTTTATTTAGCTTAGTTTCGTTAAATAGATTTAATTTTGTTATATTTAATAATAATAAAAAATCATAAATTAAAAAAAAAAAGAAAGAGAAAAAAAAAAAACAGTTTTGGGTTTGGTTTATTTTAATTTCGATTTCAACTTACTGTTGTTTAGTTTTAAAATTTTAGAAATTAAGAATTAAGCCTTCTTTTTTTTTAGATTTACAGTTTAGTTTAGTTTTAACAAAAAATAAAAATAATTTTTATTTTTTTATTTTTTTTAGACTTCTTATTTTTGTTCTATAGTTTTGAAATTTTCTTTAGATTTAAAGTTTCATCTTTAGTTGGTTTAGTCTTATTTTACTTTAAAATATAAAAATATTTTGGAAACTTTTTTGCCAGTTTCAGTCTTGGCTCAAGAATTTGGTATATTTTATCTTTTCTGCTGAGGCTAAAATTTTGATGTGGGAAAAATATTTATATGGTTAAACATGCTTAAATGTTCATTTGAAGATTAGCTACATGAATGTAATCTCTGGCTAGCATCTTATGTGGTTGTTTAAAGCACTTTAACTTTCGAAATTTTAATTGTTGGAGTATCATTAAGCCATTAAGCATTTATTGATTATCTCGCATGTGGTAAAAGTTAATCTTTGTTGTTTGATGGTAAAACGATTGTTAATGAGCCCATATTCCTGTAGCATTTGATAAATAATCTTTTAATCATTTATTTCATAAGGCACTGGTCTATCAATTTAATAAAATCAATTAAGTGCTTGTTTCCCTTCGTGTCTCCCAACCCAACTGGTCCCCAGTTGGTCATTCATTATCCCACAGGGTCTATACCCCCCTAGCCACGGGAGACAGGCTTAAACAGAGAGATCGGGGATCAGGGTGAGAGCCTCCGGTCTGAGCGTTGTCGTGACAATCTGTGCGACAACTTTTTTTGGCGCCGTTGCCGAGGATCATTTATTCTCGGCGTTTCAACGACAATCATCCTTCTCATTTCTTATCTTTTCATCTGGCCCGGCAACGACAACATTTTTTGGCGCCGTTATCGAGGACACTTTATTCTCGGTGTTTCAATGACTTTTTATCATTCATCGTTCAACTTTCTATCATTCGTTTGAGCCGGCAACGCCAACATTTTTTGACACCGTTGCTAGGGATAGGTTTTTTTTCTGTCCTTGGTTTATTCGACATTCATCTTCTCATTTCTCATCATTCTTTCATCTTTCTCATCTCTCATTTGAGCTGGCAGATTCAGCATTTTTTTGGCATCATTTGGATCTTATCTTTCATCATATCGACACCTTCTCTTCAATTTGTTTCTTGTTTGAGTGGCGACTCCATTCCATTTCTTTTATTTTTTCCCATACAAGAAGCCTCTCTCATATCAGTTTGTTGGTTGCTTTTTGGATCCTAGAATTAGATTCATTGTTCAAGTGGCGACTCCACTTCTTTCATCTATTGATTTTCTTGAGCAGAGATCTCGTTCTATCATCCATTTGGTCCCTCGTTATTCATCATGGATTATTCATTTAAACCATGTCATTTTACTGATAATCTCCATGATTTTCCGAAAGAGGCCATTTCTAAATTATTTTTGTTCTTAGGTGGTGATTCAGTCGCTGTTAGACAGCATTTAAACAGGTTTACTTGTGTAATGATCATATATTGTAGACTTCCTCAATATAATCATGAAGATGTCAAGATGCGTCTATTTGTCCATTCTTTAAAGGGTGATGCTTTGAACTGGTTTAATAATTGTCCTAAAGATTCTTTCACTTCTTTACAAGACATTGTCGATGCTTTTAAAGATAGATATGGTGATCCAGATAGCTCGCCTTGTGCCCCTAGAATTGTGCAACAGAATGAAAGTAATCTTGTAAAAGGTCCAGCTGTCGATGAAAGATTCCAAGACAATTCTTCATATCAGAATGTGCCATCCACTTGTACCATTGCAGATCAAATCTATGATAGTGGAAAAGCAAGGACAAATTGTAAAAACAGTGTTGACAATGAAAAGGAAGATCAGAAGCAAATAATACAAGAACTAATGCGGCTGGTAAAAAATATGGAGATCAATCAAACTAATTACGCTAATGATGTGAGAACTTTATGCACCCACTTGGAAAAACGTAATAAGGAGATGGAGATTATGCAAAATCAGCATGCTAAGGAAATTGAGGCCATGAAAACTAATCATGACACAAAAATTAGTTTTATGCAAAGCAAGTTATCAGGCTTAGAGGAAAATATGACGAACATGCAAGCAAATCATAAGAAAGAGATAAACTCTATGTAGCATTGCTTGACGACCAAAAAGGAAAAAGACGATAAAGCAATAAAAGATATGGAAGCTAATCAGATATGTCTTCAGAATAAGTTACTGACCATGGCGGAAGACCATGCCAGGGAAATTAGTGCTATAAAGGTTGAGCACTCTAGTCAGATGGATGCCATTAAAATACAATCGGAAGATGAAAGAAATCAAGGAATGTCAATAGATCAGGAGCCTCCTTATCTGTTACAGCAAGCTCCATCTTGTTATGAGGTTCTTTGTTCCATTGAAAATGACCTGGATGAAAGGGAAATTAATAATCAGATTGATGCTCACACGATTAATCCACCAGTCATTGAAGATCAAGTTATAACTCATGGCACCTATGAGATTGGTCCATCATCCTTGGCAGGGTAGATGCAGAATGAAGAAATACATGTCACGCATATCTTGCATACTTCATCTGAGAGTTTTAAAGTAGAAAGTTCCATGTCATCAGTGATACGGCCTTCCAGGAAGAAAAAGCGCAAAAGAAAGAGAACGAGAAGAAGATTTGATGCATCAAACGGCCGCGAGCAACTTGATTCTCAGATAGGAAAAAGTCCTACCATATGCAGAATTGGACATGGTACATCCGACAAGCAGCCGACAGATTTGTCTGAAAGCAGGAAAATGCTCAGTATACACTATATTGAACACATCTGATGCCATGGGGCATCCTCTGTATTTCTAACCCTACTCCTTGTTATTTCAGCATTTTATTTCTGATTTAGGATTAGATTTATTTTCCTTGTTAATAAATGAAGAGCTTCTATCTTTCATGTGCTTAAATGTTATATGATGATTTTTGAATGGACGCTACTTATTTCTATTGTGTGTTGCGTGGATGCAGATCCTGGATTCTCACATTCCTGCAGTGCAGCAACGTGTCCCCAAGTGGAGCCAGATGTTGACCACTACGTGTCAACTTCCCATAGCAGTACACCCCCTTTTCTTCGCAAAAGGGATAGCGCTTGATTGACGTGTCCATGCCATTCGACAGTCATCGTCGACTTGATCAATTTATGTTGTAAACCCAGTCTGCATATGTGAATTGTAAATAATCTTAGCAGAGTTGAGTCATGTATGTAAATTGCCTAGGTGGACCTAATTTTCTAGTGATAATCTACGTTCCGGAAGGTCTTTTGTCTCACCGATCCATGATCGGCAAATTTTTCCTTCAACCTACCCCAAAGCCGGAATGAATTTTTGTCATTTAATCTTAGAGGAATTCCTGTGTGTTAATCTGCTAGATTATAGTTGTGTCGCAGACTGGGTGGTTTATGAGGTCTATTGTCAAATGGGTTTTCCCCCTTGAGATGTGTAAAATTGTAAAAGTCATGATGTAAGTGTCTTGAGGGGTTAGGAAATGTTTTAATCCCCTCATAAGTCCTAAGTCCTAGGTCCTAAGGATTTTTTCCAAGGCTAAGTTCGAGGATCATTTAAAAATAAATTAAAAATTAAAAAATTGAAAAGATAAAAAAATAAAATAAAAACTTAAAAATAATAAAATAATAATTTTTGAGTAAATAAATGCAAAATTTCAAATTTTTTTTTATTTGCATTAAAAATTCGACGGATGAGATTAAGAGATATCTTGATCCTCATCGACGGTCGAGATCATTTTGACATGGATCACTCGAACTAGCCGTTGGGAATTTTTCCTTTAAATAGGGTGCTAAGGGTCATTTGAGAGATTCGATTTGGGAGTCTTGTGCTGAAGAAAGCTCTCTTGTAAACTTTTTTCTGGTGCTAATAAAAAGACTTTGGGGTTGAAATCTTGCTGGTGTTACTCTCCTGAAGTGTTGTGAGCTGTTTTATTTTCTGCATATTTATATTTTTCAGCCATTAGTAATAGCTTGATGTAGAGTATTGTTGAACACAGGTATCTTGTTCACTTGTTAGGGTTTGAATGGTATTAGAATTTCTGAAATAATGGCAGGTATCTCCATTGTATATGGAATCTAGTATTATTTTTTCCCTCTTTATTGATGGTTGAAGTGAGTTGTGCAGGAAACACTTATTGAGAAAATCAGTGGGCGTTTAGGAAAGTTCTCGGCTGAACCAACCAACTCCCGCAAGCATTCTCTTGCAGAGCCCAGTGAATTTTGATCCTGGGTGTATCATTTAAGTTTGTTCTTCTAAATTGCATGTGAGATTTCTGAAGTTTTTCATAGTAAATTTGGGATTTTGATAGCATCACTGTTGATTATTGATAAATATGGCTGTTTAAGAGTCAAAAATTTGTAAATGCTGTAAATTTGTAGCTGGTTTGTAGGGTTTTATTTTCAAGCCTTGCATATATTTTCTGGGTTTTTGTTTTCCATTGCAGATTGCAGGCACAGGCTTTGAAAAATTTTCAGAGTTTCCATCAAGCAGCCTGGAGCAGGAAGGATTTAAAATTTTATTTTTCTGGACTGTCGGTTTGTTACCTCTAGGTTCAGTTCCTCTGGCTGCCATAAACAGCGCATTGCCATCTCTTCATTTTCACTATTCATTGGCGGCTATACCCCATATCCCTGTGTTTTTCCTTATCCGCAACTCGGTCTCCCCGCCAGTCCATTTCTCAGACCTCTTAACGCTGCCCAAATCCACTACGTTTCTCTTCTCCAGCGTGCATTCTCCTTTAACCCATAGCTTAAAAACTCGAGCTTTCCTTCTGCTGCTGCATCAACTTGCTAACTTTAGACCTTTGTTTCCTAATCCCTTACGCTGCTCCTCTCATCATATCGGCTACACGCTGCTTCTGCCTTCACATCCAGCGCTGCCTGACACTTCGTGTGTCCATTCACTGGCAGCCCGAAATCCCTGCGTCCTTCCCACTGCTAATCCTTCTTACAGCTCCCTTCACACACCCATCTCTTTCCGCCATCCGAGCTTCATGCATCCTTGGGAACCTGTGAGAAATTGCAATCAAAAAAAAAAAAAGAGGAAAGAAAACGCGCAGTCTTGCAGTGGCCCTCATGCATGCATTTTTCCACGCTCAACTCGCAGCCCCGAGTTACCATTCCACAGCTCTATCATTTGCCTCACATTGACCTGCAGATCAATTTTTCAATAATCGTTGCCCTCATCCACATGATTTTTTTTCAAGCCGCCGTCAAATTCCTGCTCTTCCTTTGCCCGTTGCACCTACAAGCAATAAATGCAGACATAAAACTCAATGCACTTATGGTAAGTCGTAGGTAAATTTGGACGCATAGGTTTGATTTCATTTTATTAGACTTCACTTTAATGAGAGCACGATTTCTTTTGGTTCTATTTAAAATTTTATTCAAGCTTTAGTTTTGAGTTTATTTGTTGATTTTGATTAGGGTAATACATGTATATATCTCTAGGTTTAGAACTTCAAGTTAAAAAGGAAAAAAATTTAATTTGATTTAGATTAGTTTCTTTTTTTTCTTTAGGATTTTTTATTTAATTTTATTTCAAGCAAAGAAAATCATAAAAAATATAAAATATAAAAAATCACAAATAGTTTAAAAAAAATAAAGGTTCCTTTTGATTTTTTTTAGTTTAGAATAGATTTTAGTTTTGTTTTATTTAGATTTTAGTTTTAGGAATTAAATTTTACGTTAGCTTAGTTCAGTTTTAAATTTATTAAATTTTAAGTTTTTGTTTTAGATTTCGTTAAATAGATTTAATTTTGTTAGATTTATATTAAAATATTAAAAAAATATAAATTATAAAATATAAAAAAAAAAAAACAGTTTTGGGTTTGGTTTATTTTATTTCGATTTCACTTATTGTTGTTTAGTTTTAAATTTTAGAATTAGAATTAAGCCTTCTTTTTTTAGATTTATAGTTTAGTTTAGTTTTAACAAAAAATAAAAATATTTTTATTTTTTTATTTTTTTAGACTTCTTATTTTTTTCTATAGTTTAGAATTTTTCTTTAGATTTAAAGTTTCATCTTTAATTGGTTTAATCTTATTTTACTTAAAAATATAAAAATATTTTGGAAATTTTTTTGCCAGTTTCAGTCTTGGCTCAGGAATTTGGTATATTTTATCTTTTCTGCTGAGGCTAAAATTTTGATGTGGGAAAAATATTTATATGGTTAAACATGCTTAAATGTTTATTTGAATATTAGCTACATGAATGTAATCTCTTGCTAGCATCTTACGTGGTTGTTTAAAGCACTTTAACTTTCAAAATTTTAATTGTTGGAGTATCATTAAGCCATTAAGCATTTATTGATTATCTGGCATGTGGTAAAAGTTAATCTTTGTTGTTTGATGGTAAAACGATTGTTAATGAGCCCATATACCTGTAGCATTTGATAAATAATCGTTTAATCATTTATTTCGTAAGGCACTGGTTTATCAATTTAATAAAATCAATTAAGTGCTTGTTTCCCTTCGTGTCTCCCAACCCAACTGATCCCAGTTGGTCATTCATTATCCCATAGGGTCTACCCCCCTTAGCCGCGAGAGACAGGCTTAAACAGAGAGATCGGGGATCAGGGTGACAGCCCCCGGTCTGAGTGTTGTCGTGACAATCTGTGCGACAACACAACTCAGCCTTATCTCCTCTCCTTCGCTTCCTGTACCTGCCCAAGGCAACACAAACAGTCACAAGAAATAGAACCCAAAACCACTCCTTATCCTCTCCTTCGCTTGGCTTCTAGGGCTACAGCTATCTCAGGAGTACTCGTCCCTCTTGCTTGTCTTCACATGAGAAGTGAATGCCTTGATTGGATGCCAAATGAGGTCTCTCTCATCTTGTATTTTTATGTTCTTTGGGTGGCACAACTAGCCCTCTTCTAGGGCTCTTCTGAAGCAAGGCCGACTTGACTTTTTCTGCCACTAGCCCACCAACATATAAACAAAAATTCTTTTCTCCCATTTGGCACATGCTCTCTTGGATTTCTTAGTAGCCCCTTGGTCCACTAAGGGTGCCACACATGCTCCAAGTGTCAAATCATCAAATGAATGCCTGGTTTCACACCCACAAGCTTTGGTGCAAAACCCACCTCTTGGGTACTTAGGCCACAAATGACTTTTGTGGTGCCAATTCCTCCACAACCCTCTACCCTAGGGTTTGGAGTACCTCCAAAGCTACAAATCTCAACATCTTGGCCTCAGTGTTTTAGAGAGATTTACTAATGATAAGCATTTGAATTTGATTTCCTAATGGAGGAAACCGAGTCGCATGTATATACTAAATGAGGGGGCTTCTTGAGAGGGTTGACATGCGCAATAGGCCTTGGATACAACCTACAAAAAGAGGCTTGAAAATTCAAAGTTGAGATATTTTCTCAATAAAATTTTTTGACATAATCCTCTTAAGTTTTAAGGCCTAATTTGGTCATTTTACTTTAAACAAGATTTTTGAAAAATTAACGTCGAAAAGATAAACAATCATAAGGCTGCCTTGAAAGTTAAGTCATATATTGGGGCATTGTTGCCACCTTGCTTACACACCTAAGTTAATGTGGGAAAAATATTCAACCCCACTAGGTGTGGCCTCGATGGCTAAGCTCAGAGAAGGGGTTGTCACCTAATCCCAACTCTTCGTCTAGGCTCTCTCCTAGCTAAAGCAAAGTGGGGTGGACCCTAAGGAAGGTTTCTAAAGAAAGTTTGTTAAACTAACAAGTTCTAAGAGATAATTAGTAGATGAATTAGAGCATCAACTATTCAATAACTTGAGATATGTAACTTGAAGCAATACGTAAATAATTTAGCAAGTACACATAATCATGAGCATGTAATCAACATCAAAATGTAAATAGATCAATAAGACTTAACAATGTATATTGCAAAGCAAAATGTAAGTATACCATTGGCAAATATAATCTTGCAAGAAATGAAGTGTAAGCTCAAATAAATAAAGTACTTGCAACAAATAGAAATTTCTCCAAGATACAACAAGATCAAATGAAATGAAAGCTGCAAGACAAGTGTTAGATCAACCAATAGCAAAACTATGATATGATGATTCAACTTTGAAAGGAAAGCACTTAATAGAATTGAAAACTTGCAAACAAATATTTTTTGTACTTGAAAAGAGAGAACATGCTCAAACACAACAATTATATAAAGCTTCAAACTTGATCCAAATGAGCATAAATAAAGTACAAGAGCGAATTTAAAATCCTTCCAAGTAAATGAGATGTAAGTACTTTCTAAATCTATTGCATGTATTTGAGAAAAGAGCTCTAATAGTGAGATGTTCAATGAGATGCCAACTTCAAATGCATGCAAGAAGAAACTTTCAAAATCTGTATGGTGTTTGTGTGTTAATTTGTTCTTAGTTTATTTTAGTTAATGCCTATTCTAGGGTGATTCTTCCCCTCAATTCCTTCAACTGGTTAAAGAGTGAGATGAATTGCAAGAAGGCTAGGATGAGGAGGCACTTGTCCTTCGTTACTGATACCCACCTAGACTTCAAGACAACCCATGTGCCTTCATTCCTACAAGGGACTTGGCCACAAGAGCATTGCGAGGTCACGTGTTTTAACCTTTGTTCCAAACTCAAATCGAAGAAATTGAATGAAAGCTAGGGAAGATTGTCCTAAATTTGTATCATCCAAGCTTATGCTTGGAGGTCAATTTTAGAAGTGGAAATGGTGATGCAAATGAATGTTTTGCAAGTAGAAATAGTGTTCTAAATGTGAAATGTTTCAAATTGTCTCAAGTAAATATGTTCATTCACAATTAAGGAAATAAATACTTGCATAAACAATGGAAATGAAACTTCAAATAATGTCAAGAAATGGCTGAAAAAGAGATGACAATATCACCAATGTCACATCAAAGTGAAACAAAATTAGCATGTGAGAATGAACTTACATGAAAATATGAGATAGTCATGTGATAGGACATATATATCAGCAACTAAATAAGTTATATCAGCTTCAAAAATTCAGATCCAAAATATTCAAATGAACAATGTAAAATGAGAGATAGAATCACTAAATTAGCCCAAGTAAGGGTATTAGTGGCTAATACTAAATTAGCCCAAGTAAAGGTGTTAGTGGCTAGATCTATAGCATGCAAAAATGTTTAAAAAAAAAGGTGAGAATAGAGATGCTAGAAATTAAGCAAATTAAATCTACTTTAAGGAAAGAAACAAAAAATCAAACAACAAGCATGCAAAGAATCCTCTCCCAAAAGGAGAGGGGCCGGATGCTAAGAGGATAATCCTCAAGCTCCTTCAAAGAGAAATTAATTTTATTATTGGAAATGAAGCCCTCTAATGGGAATGAGGGACTTAGGCTTTGGGGGAAGTTTACAAAAAACTCAAAAGAGTAAATACTCCTCCTTAAATAAACTTAATGAAAATAGAAGAACAAATACAAATGCCTATATCAAAATACAACATGAATGCCTCCAAGAGGCAACTCACTTTTCCCAAATAAATCTACTTGATGGCCCCAATTTCCAATCTCAAGGAGAAATCCTTGCGCAAATGAGAAGAGGCAAAGATAGGAGAAAGAGGTTTAAAAGATGAAAAACTTCAATGACGTATCTTTACTCCTCAAGTCTTCCACCTACAAATCCTACAAGAGATGCTTCCAAACAAGCTTTCGATCCTCCACTATAATAGCACAAGCCATGAGAGCACAAGAGATTGAGTCAATGAAAGAATATAAGTTACAATATACTAGTATACAAATAAAATACAACTTGCATGCAACCAAAAAGGAACTCACATCCCTCCTTGTGCATAAGGAAGGAGTAAATCCTTCCCAAGCTCTTAAAGCTAGATCAAGCAACTATAGCGTGTAAACTTTGACAAATGAAATGCAAATTTTATAAATTTAGAGGGAGAGAGCTATGTTAGAAGAAACTCCCCTTCAATTTCGCTTGATAAGCCCTTGAGAGAACGCTTGCTTGATATGACTTCTTATGACCTTTTCCTTAATAGTGAGTTCATTCAACTGAGAATTTACCCCATGTTCAAGTTTCTTTCCAACACAAATAACTTCTACACACTTAAAGGAAACATTAGCATCACAAGGGACTACATTGCGCAATGAGAAAAGAGGATAGATGTTCAACCAAGAACATTTAAGTGCTCGTTGCTCTAGAGCATCTCTCTGGGCCAAAAATCGATACAAGGTAACTTGCATAAACCAATCCACAAATATGGCAAATGAGCTAATAATTTTGATTTCAAAGAGTGTAGAGAATAAAAAACACAAGTTCACAATTTTACCTCAAAGATAGAAGAACAACATCACATCAAGAATGAACCCCCAAAGTCTTGATAGTATTAGCATAGAAAGAAGAGAATACAAAAATTGTGTAGAGTTTCCCCAAGCAAAGTAGCTCATCTCAAGATGATTAAAATAGAGCCCATGGCTTATTTAAATAAGAGAATGGGAAAAAATCCCAATGTGAAACCCCAATGCCAAGTGGAGAATGATGGAAATCTCAAGGCAAATTCGAATTTGCTAGGTGTAGCTCCAATGCCAAGTGTAAAAATCGATTTTTGGCAAGTGTACAGTGTTTTACTTGAGTTAGACAGAATACCCATGTGCCAAATTTGTTTTCCCTGCTATAAATGCCAAGTGTGATAAATGGTGGGTGAACTAGGAATCATTTCCCACTAATTTCTCATCCAAACTGTTGTAGAGAGACACCTCTCCAAACTGCCAACGAGCTGCCAAGTGGGAAATTGTACCTCAAATCTCGCCCACTAACTCAATTTCCCCATGTGCAAAAATCCATTGCCAAGTCATGTGCCAATTCACACTTCCACTTGCCATTTTAACTTGACTTGATTTTCCACTTAATTTCCATGTCATTTGGCATATGGATTTTTTTTTATTTTTCTCCACTTTTTTATTTTTGGCTAATTTATTGCCACATTTTCCCCTAGATTTAGGAAAAGTGGGTTTTTTGGGGGTAAAAGAAAATTTTCACCCCTCAAAGTGTGTCTTAGTAGAAAGCAATGTTGCAAACATCGGAATTGGGATAAAATCGGCCAGGGTTTGGGAAACCAAAAATTGGGAAAATCGGGAAAATATCGGTAAAAATCGGCAAACATCAACAAAATTAAGATAAAATTGGTAAACATCTATAAAAATCGGTAAACATCATCTATGCCAAAAAATCGTATTTTTAGAGAAAATCAAAATGTTATCGAGATGTCTGCAACATTGGTAGAACGTTGAGGTGTAGAGGTATAATTTTGTTTTTTCATATCCCCTACAACTTCTCTAGACATCACTTATTACAATTTATACAAAGATTTTATTTAAAATCCCATCCAGTAGGAAATTTTTAATAATTAAAAAATGACTCCTAAACCTAATCAAATTCCGCGAAATTTTACAAGTGATATAACATTGTAATATACATTGACTCTAGACACTAGGACTCACCTAAGGCCTTATCATCAAGCCGCACTCTAGATATGGGGGTATATCTGGGAGAAAAAACTCAATTAAATATTAAGCGATAAAAAGCACAAATAATTAATTAAGTAAAAAAATATGCCCTAGAGTGAACTCACTTGATAGCAAAGTCCTAGGCTACCTAGGACTATTACATGGCTTTATTCATCATGTTAGCATCACGTTTACAATATCCCTACAGGGCTACGAAATTTGAGTACGATGAAGAAAAAGAGAGAGAAGGGGCTCTGAAGCCTTGATGAAATCTAAAACATCTGTAACTACAGGAATGATCTAAAATATCCCAAGCATAGAGTCTTCAAGTGCAACTTTAGCGGTCAACAGGGCACCTTGACCAAACTTCGAGGCTTCAACTTTGATCAACCATATCTTCTCAACCATGAGGAGTTATGGGGCGTGCCACTTATTGTTGGAATCATCATGTTGAGCTTTATCAACTGATGGTAGTCTCATTTGCAATTTCATTGATCTTCTCATCAAAATTCGAGCACAAGACCACACCGCAGGAGCTTCTCATCCTTCTAGGGCTTCTTGACAATTGGAGCTTCCAATCAATGCAATCTAAAGACGAATAGCAAGAGCATTCAAAGATTGATGTTGGCATCAATGACAACATGTTATGCACTTGACCTGCAAGAATAACAAAACGCCAAAAACACGAAACAATATTGCCATAAACACAAAAATATCACATGAATTGAGACAAGCTACAAAGATATTTTATTATTCAGAAGCAGAATACAATGTTCACTTGCCTCTTCGAAGGGGCAACCTCCAACAGAGCAGAGCTCAATAAGAATAAAACTTGATGCTTCTTCCCTCGCTATCTAAGACTATTTATAGCTTTATGTCCTCCAAAACCCTAACTACCAATGGTCCCTTGCATAATACAAGTTAACCACTTTATTTAGTAACTATGCCTTGTTTATAACTATTTGCGGTCCCTTTTCTATAATGCAGGTCAACCACTTACACTTATTATTAATGCAGATCATTGTTTACGGGATTAATGCAGATAACTGTTTACGAGCTTTATTGACTCTACTAACTAACTATGTTTCTCATTGTTGAGATTTGTAGCTTGGGATGTACTCCAAACCCTAGGCTTGAGGGTTGTGGAGGAGTTGGCACACAAAAGTCTTTTGTGGGCTTGAAACCCAAGTTAGGGGTTTTGTACCCATCGATGTTGGGGCCAAAACCATGGAGAGAATTCTACATGTGATGGATGGAGATGATAAAGGGCGCCGACATGAACTAGAGGCATCGAAATTCATCGAAATCCAAGTTGTAGAAATGAAGATATTAATTTTTAAAATTATTGTGTGGGCTTGCACAAGAAAAGATCAAGCAACCTAGTGTTAAGAGGCCTAATGACAGCTAGACAAGCCTTAAAGGGTAGTCGTTGGAGCCTTTGAGGAAGAATATAAATAAGTGATATGTGAGAGGTCATTTCTCACATCCATGGAGCAACACATCTAAGGAAAGATCTTTGTTTTGACCGTAGTAAAGAGGAACCTAGTGAAGGTGAAGGCATAGTTTATGCCTCCTCCTAGACTATTTAGGAGATGAGTTCCTACAGGTAGGAGGCAGAGGTCATGGAGGGAAATTCTAGGCAAAAATAAGGAGAAACCTCACAAGTGAACAAGTTGAGTCTCCTTGTGTGATTGCAGGTAGGAAGGAAGGCTTGTTTTGGAGGTCGAGTTGGGTATTAAGTCCTCCAAAACAAGGCTGCAGACTCCTGTAGCAAAACCGAAGGAAAGAGAGCCATGGTGAGGGTTTCTGATGTGTTTTTACAAGTAGAATGATGCCCTAGACAGGGTCGAGCAAGTGCAGAAGGAAATCACACTACAGGAGGACAAACCTGGGTGGTTTGTGGAGCTATTTGTGCATGGAATGGTGGGTTTTCCCTTTGTTTGGTTAGTCGCAGACCCTGAAGTAAGTTGCAGATCAGGCCAAGGTCTTGAGGAGGTGTTTGGGAGGGTTGTAAGACCTTAAAACAATGACAAGACTACCTAGAGCAGCAACAGGGTGCTAGTTGAGGGAGGTCGCAGCCTTTAGAAAGACTGTTGTAGCTGGAAGAAGGGCTAAACAAGGTGGTTTGGATGCCCTAACAAGTGATATAATGCTACAACAGTATGCACAAATTCCAGGTATGTATTTGATGTGTTAAGGATGGTTGGATGGGTGTCCAAGGGTTGGATTGTTGGTGAAGTTTGTTGGTAGCCAAGAGGTAGGGTTTCTTAGGTGGTTGGCTTTCCTAACTAGAGTGCATATGCTACAACAAGGATTGGTCACTCGTGGTCTGTTGGAGGGCAACGTGAGAGTGGACCAAGTGTGGACAATGGATTGGGCATTTATAGTATGTTAGAGGGCAATGTGATAGTGCCCAAGTTGAAGCCCAGTGTGCAATACTTTGATGGTAAAAAGTTGTTGCTAGAGTGGCAGTTGTATGAGCTCAAGGGTCTGATAAGCCAAGAGCAGCTTTGAGTAACCCTAAACTTGTCGCATGGAGAAGGACATCTACAGCAAAAGATGTGCAGTCCTCCTAGCCTGTGTTCATTGTGAGAGATGGGCATCTTACAGTGATAGGTGGGAACCCTTCTTGCCCGTGCCCCATGTTAGTCTTCATTGGAGCAGTGCAGAAAGACTATTGTGGGTTGAAGTCCTTGAGTAGCTAAGCAGAAACAGTGGGCAGTTGTAAGTTGTTCACAAACGAAGTTGTGAACAAATCAACAGGAGTCTTGAAGCATTGATGCATTGATTGATGAACGATCAACGAGAGAGCAGATTGTTGAGCCGAGATTCAATAGCCAGATGGACTTGGAGCATTGATAGAGACAGTTGTTGTAGATCGATAGTCGAAGTATTGGGCAGGTACAAGGTATGACCGAGAGGAGCTGAGAGAGGACACTACATCAGCTAGATGGTCAGAGTATCTTGTTGAGGGTAGATTGGTTGTCGATGGATTAACACCAAGCCTTAGTTTTGTATTTTTGTACTAGTGGATATTTGAGGGCCATTATCCCTGGTACGAGAGCCTTAGACTATTGTATTATTCAGTTGGATTAAGATAACAAGTTGGGCTATTATACAAAATTGTGTATATTTTGTGCACTAGTAGATATACTGTTGTTTATATTTCGTTGTGCAAAGTAGCTTCGTTGTGATTCTTGGTTTGGTAGCGTCAGTGATTTAAGATTCTATCCTAGACACTAAGATCGTGGAAAAACAACACTGGCGAGGCCCCTTGGGCCTATTACATAAATAAATGGGTTAGAGTTGGACCCTAACACACCACCATTCAACATTACCTACCCTCCATTTCCTACCCATTAGGAGGTCTTGCTATATTTAGTAGTTACTATTTATAATATGTCAATTTTTAGTCGAGGTTTCCATGTAGGATGACATGTCAAAGTGACTCGGCATTAACAGGGCATTGCCATGGCTATTTCTTTTCCATTAATGTGCACTTATCCCTAGCCACCTTTTCCACAAGTGCACACTTCATATTTACAAAGACAAATCTTTTCTAGAATCCTATCCATTTATCCCTTTATCCTAGGAAACCTTATCCTTTAACTTTTTGTTCTATTCTTGGGGATTTTCTATAGTTTTGGAGTTGGGAGTCAAGTATGTGAATTCTTTCTTCAGTTCTCGCTTATTTCGGCTCATCCTATCCTTAGTCAATTGTATTATTGACCCTAACTCTATTTTCGACTCTGCAACTCCATTTTTGGCCTAGTTAACTAGAACTAAGAGAGATTTGTTTTTCTACTAGTTGTACATGCATAAGAAACCACACTTAGTGTGCATTAGTCCTCTCTATGAGAGCATTATTTCATTTTACTCAAGCCGATCAATGTAATACAAGTGAATTCAAATTGGTATTCCAACTACTTAATCTATTAGAGTGTTATTTCATTCTATCTTCTCTCTTATTATCTTACAATTGCTCGTGTAGTATTTTGTCACAAATAGCTCTTATGCTTGTGATTAAAGTCCTACATAATATCAAAGATTCAAAAATTTAGCAACCCACTACTAACCTTAGGGGATCCTCCTATAGGGCGATATCTAACATTTTCCACTAACCCTAGAAGATCCTCTTATGTCCTTTAACAGGCTTTCAAGATAATATCAATGGAAGGTTCTTCACTAGAATCCTTTCTAGGATTTATCCAAGAATAATATTAGGAAAAATGAGCCTTCACCATTTGATAAGAACATTTACACTTAATACATTCAATAAAGAAATCCACATAGACTTCAAAAGAATCCTTACTAGGCAAATCAATGCTCATCGATGAAACCTAGACCAAGAATCATCAATCAGACTTCAAAAAGCATCCATGAATCATCCCTCCAAGAGGTCGCACAAGTCATTCATCCAAGACAACTGTAAACTACTAACTCCATGAACAGAAGTTAGAGGCTCCCTCTAAGCATTTATCTACGCTCAATCCTTGTCAAGTCATATTGTTATTCAAAGAAATGCTCTTCAAAACTCTAGTGCAAGTCTCTTGCTTATATTGTGCTCTTCACTAACTGGTCAATCTAGTGTTGGTCTTAATGCTGATCTCTGTTCTGATAACATGTTAGATTTCCATGAAACTCTACAACTACTTAGATGAATAATTGAAAACAGGGAAACTAGATATTGAAACCATATTTTCTTTCACCAAGATGTAGAGTTTCTTAACAAATTAGAAGCAGCAAAAAAAAAAAACACCAGAGATAAAAACACATCACACAAATTGACACGCTTGTTTACCAAGGAAACCCAAAAGGGAAAACCTGTTTTCTTTGTTGTTGAATTTTATTGATAGCTCTTGAGCAATTGGATCTATTACAAAGCCATTTGTCTCTCTGAGAACACACTTGTTCTCATGTTGAACTAGCCTTGACTTGCCCTACAAACCCTTGATCCCAACTCCTAAATCCTTGCGCACCAGCAACCCTGATTTCCTTTAGCACTTGGGTCTATTTCCTTGCGCCCTAGACCTCCTATTTTCTAGCACACTATGCCCCTATTTCTATGTGCACTTGGGCTCCTATTCCTTAGCGCAATTCTCCTATTCTCTTGTGCACAATTGATCCTCAATTCTGCACACACACAACAAAGATGCTCTCACAAACTTGTCATGAACTGTGCCTTCGTCCTTCTCCTTATCGGTAAACTTCAATCCATGCATGGAGGCTTAGCTTAATTTAGAACTCGAATTCTGATTGCGAGTTAACTCAGAGTGTTAGTCACTCTCCTTCCAATCATCACTGGAGTTGTTAATTCATTCTCTCTCCAATCAACACTGGAGACTAACTTGTTCTAACTCAACCTGTAACTACCACCTTGTCCTGTAGTTAAATTGATGAAGACTCCACTTAGCTAAAGCTCCAACTCTATGCATGTAATCTTGATGATTATTCTAGTAAACTGGAAATAAATCATCATAATTGAAGCTTAACTCATGAGCCCGCACTCATGCCAAGAGAAACACAAACTTGTGGTCTTTCCGGTTACGGTACAAGCCAAAAGACCTTCCACGCTAAGTTTTCAACAATAAATGCTAGAAGAAGTTTTCTCTTATATTAGATATGATGCCTTGAGTAATTCTTGCTAACACACCACACAAGAGATGGTCCATCCCTGTATGTTCTTGTTAAAAATATAGATTGACTATGTAACCCTAACTATGAAGGAATTTTGCACACAAAATGACAAAGAATCAAATATATTCATGGAAGGTACTATGTGAAAAAAACCTTCATCATATATATGCACTATGTTAAGCTATCTTGCTGACACTCCCTCAGAAATAGCTAGCTCTAGAGTGCTTACGGGGATTAAAAAGACATCCACTTCTCATGCCAATGAAGAAAAGGCATTATCAATTAGAGAGGTCAGGAAGGTTTGATAACATGTGATGTCTAGTCATACAATTTGAGATTTGAAACTAAACTTGAAAAGTTTGTTTCTGCGTTTTCTCTTCTTGTAAAGATCAAGCTGAGCACCCATTGCAGAACATGTGTACCCCAACAGAAAAGGAGATCACTATAGCCAAGGATGACAGCAAACAAGTAATTCGAACTTAAAAAGTTTGTTTCTGTGTTTTCTCTTCTTGTAAAGATCAAGCTGAGCACCAATTGCAGAACATGTGTACCCCGACACAGAAGGAGATCACTATAGCCAAGTATGACAGCAAACAAGTAATTCAGAGTGCACCCATAATGGAATAAAAATTGTCTTGATGATGTGTATATGTATACATTTGAACGTTGGAGCAAAAATTTGGTTGGCCAACCTATAATGGGCTTGGGGCCAACTTACAGGGATCTACATTATGATTTAAATATAGAATATTAATTGGAGTTGTTGACCATATACATATCACTAATCAAAGAAGTAGGGTATAAATTTTTTGGTCAATGTCATCATTGTAATCCCAAATACTACAAGTTTATTGTAAAAATGATTCTAGTATGACTATTAAGCCATGTAACAAAACCTAGGTAAGCCTATGATTCTTCTCAAAGGGTTTCACTCTAGGGTGCTTTTTAACCTCCCCAAATTATATGTGTTTGTAAACACAGATAATTGGCAAAGTTTTTCTCCCAAATATATCGCAAAGCTAGGGTGGAGCACATTGAAAAGGTCTTATGTGAGTCCTGGTGTTAATCAAGTCTATGTATTTTTCATACTAGATCACGTGTCTTGTGGCAGAATTTGGTTGAGTCTCAAGTGGTCTATGTCTATGTGTATTTCCCCTTCTAAGGGTTGAATTATTATTTTGATGTAAAAGTGTGTTTAGAAATATTTGATGAATGGTTCTTCATAATTAGAACACCATTACCAAAATATTTTTTAGATACACATAGAGGGTGGAAAAATAATTAATCCTCTTGAGTCTTTTTAACTTTAATTTCTAGCAAAAATAAAATTAAATTAGCCAGAAATTATCTTAAAAATAAAATGAAGGGAAAATCAATTACCCTCCAAGTGGAAAAATTATCAAAAAATATTTGACGCTATTTTCAAAGGAAAATTCAAGTCAAAGATAAAAGGCCTCATTTCCAAGCCAGAACGACCCAGTTTAGATTTTTGTTGGGGCAGAGAGGGTTATCTTTCTAGCAAATCGAATTTTTTGGGCCAAGTAGATAACTATTTTGCACAAGTAACAAAAATTCTAATTTTTGGAGGTCCTCCATGGTCCAAAAATCAAGGTTTGGCCCTTCTATTACAATGAACAAGAAAGATCGAAATTCTTTGGAGATTTGTGCGAGGCTCTAGCTAATCAAGGGATTGAATTATTTTCACTAGAATCAAGCCATGGATCAATGCAACTAGTCGTTATTTCCACTTGGAGTGGTTATTCCCTCTCATTTTTCTATATAAGGAAGCTCTCAAGCTCCTCTTTGTATCTTGATCTCACTAGATTGAATTTTTTTGTACTGAGCTAAGCTCTGCCGGAAATTTTGCACAATAGAAAGAATTTCGGGTTTCAATTCAAGATGTATTTCGCTTAATGATTCATGGTATGCGTTGAATGTGCTTAATGCTCTAATTTTGTGCTATCATTGATGATTGTTATTTCAGAGCCAGTGGTTAGACTATCTATTAGCACAAGTATCTTGCTTTAGGTTTTGAGCTATAGTAAACACTTAGAAGTTGGTATATCTAGAAGGTATTTCTAGATCTCTAGCCTATTTGTGTGAATCGAACCCCTATGAAACTAGTGATCTATTTTTCAAGTGTATAGAGATCTTTCAGGTATTTCAGCCCTTGGGGGAAGCCCAAGTTCATGAACTTTGAGGTGATCACATTTTGTTTAGACCTTGAGTTTATCTAACGAATCTATTTTGTAGAGTTTGGGTTTGTGCATTAAAATTAAAATTATTTACGTCGAATTATCTTGAAAAATCTATTTGGGCTATAAGTGAATTATTTGCTAGTTAGAGCTAATGTCTTTTTGTAGATTATTGTAAATAATAATAAATAATATTTTTTTGTAAATTATTTCTATCCCTTGTAAAATAGTTTTTCATTTGTAATAATAATTTTGGGTTTTATTTGAGAAATTTCTAGATCTTGTGTCTTCGGCTCTATTCATTCATCTTGTAGGTGCCAAAGGACTAAAATTTCAAAGAGAAAATCAAGTGTGAAGGTCCTAGCCCTCACCTAGCCTAGACGGTTAGGGTTTGGAGGGGTTTTCAACTTTGGAAGGAGTCGTCCAGCTTGAGAGAGGAAGTCGTTCAGCCTATAAGGATTGATTTAGGATCTAAACACCTCAAACTACAAGGCCAAAGTGATAATTATGCAATGTACAACCTCCTTGAGAGGGCCACTAGCCCTAGAGGGCTTTTCTATTGCTGCATCTGAACTTTTTCTTGAGCATTTTTCTTTTGAAGTGGTTTCACACGTGGATCTTCAAGGTCAAAGTCATTTTGGCCATTTTCTTAGTATTTTAAGGCTAGTTTGGCCTAGCCGCAAGGGTTAGAGGCCATTCTTGGCCTAGCCGCAGGGATTTGGGGGCTAAAAGACCTAGCTGCAACCCCTTTTCAACCTCCACAAGAGGGTCGCAGGCCTTGAAGACTAGGTCTCAGCCCTAGAAGGGTCTAAATCCTTTTTGGCAAGTGATTTCAAGAGCTAATACTTTGTCTTGCAGACTTAGAGGAATTTTTGGGCAAGGGTTTGAAGGGTTTCTCAATGTATTTCCATCAATTTGTGGACTAATCTTGGTTTTGCAGGCTCATTATCCATTCAAGAAAGGTTTCAAGGGCTCAAGACTCAATTTTTTTATCATCCAATGCCTTTGAGGCCTAGCCGCTATGCCTAGGGCCACTTTCTAGGCTAGCCGCTAACATTAGTGGGCTTGAAAGTACTACCCGCTAGCTTCTCAAGGTCCAAACTATAATTTTGAGTGGATTTGAGGGCTAATTATGTGTTGCAGGTGTTGGAAGGCCTAAAGGTCACTTCTTGATACTCCAACAACTCAAATCTTCCATTGAAGCTAGGTCACTAGGCCTAGAGGATTTGATCTCTCTCCCTCTCTCCCTTTTTGATGACTACCATTAGTAATCAAATTTGAACATTAACTTTTCAATGGCCTATAAATCAAAATATAAGCCTGTGCAACTCCATAATAAACTAATAACTAATATAAGACATCATACATTGATTGTAGGGGCTTAATTCATCAATCTAATTCATTTGTGATGGTTGTCCTATCCATTTCAAAGGTCTGATACAATTGCTACAACAGTACAATTGTTGATGTCTTTCTCTAAAAAGACTCATCCAAGGAAGCCTAATATACTAAAGAATCATCATCTTGATTAAAGGGCTCAATAAACATTGATTTGTTTGATTTACAAGAGGAGTTTTGGTACTAATCTAATTTATATCTTTTAACAGGCATTGAATGGTAAGGGTATTGATACATTTGTCTCTCTTTGGGATCTTGAGGATAAAGTAGCTCTATTGCATATTCTTTTCTATTGCATCTCTTGCATCTCTTGTCAAGCATTGCATTAGTGTCTCTCTCTCATTGTGTTATAATTGTAATTGCATTTAGCATATTGCATCCTTGCATAATATATCATAGCTATTCTCATTGACTTGCATCCTTGCTTTGTCATTATTGCATCCTTGAAAATTATTGTTAGCAATATCTATACTTTCTTATGCTTGTTATGAATTGTGCTTAAGAGAAATTGCATCTTGCATCTAATTGTTTCATAGCACAAGATACTTTCTTGTGCTTGTTATGAATTGTGCTTAAGAGAAATTGCATCTTGTATCTAATCGTTTCATAGCACAAGTGAATGAGATTGTCCCTAATTGTTGAATAGCATAAGAATATTCTTGTGCTCCAAGTTTATCTCTCAATAAGAATCTAATAAGATTTTGAAGTGATTAGAATTGATAATTGTGTTTTCATTGGAATTGTTCATCTTGCTTCATTTGAGATAGCCTATCAATTTCACTCTAAGTGCTTCATCTAACAACTCTTGTATTGAATATCATTATAAGCATTTGGATCTCAAGTAATCAGTCTTATTGAAGTACTTAATTCTATTAATAATCTCATTGAACTAACCATTCACATCTTGCATTTTCACTCTAAGTTAGAAGTGAATTTCTATAACATAGCTCCAAGCATAAGCTTGGCTGTAAGAAGATAGGACTACCTTCTTCAAACAGTTTGAAGACTTTGGACCCTCATTTGCAGTGAACATAGGTGACCTTGCAATTCTCTTGCAGGCAATCCCTTGTAGGAACAGAGGCACCTAGGTGGTTAGAACCCCACAGGAGGTATCATTAATGAGGTCATAGCCCCCTTCCTTTGGGCTTCTCTCTACAGCTTGCATTTGTGACTAGTTCCAAAAGAATTGAGAAGAAGGAATCACTTAGATTAGGCATATAATTATAAGTAACCAAGAGTTTGCATCTCACATAGCTCTAGGTCATGCACTTCATATAGGATAGGACTTTCATATTGAAGCAATTGTTCATCCATTAACTTGGA
This sequence comes from Pinus taeda, assembly GCA_000404065.3. Taxonomy (NCBI): domain Eukaryota; kingdom Viridiplantae; phylum Streptophyta; class Pinopsida; order Pinales; family Pinaceae; genus Pinus; species Pinus taeda. Next base: position 46,932 of record APFE030583680.1, on the reverse strand, counting down.
ATTCTAATTCATATTGTGCAAGTAATTAATCTCCTAAGGCACTAGTCTCTAAATTGTGATCTTAAAAAATCTAATCAAATCGTGCTAAATAACCATACTTCCCTTTCAATTTCAACGAAGTTGCTAGGACATTCAGTTGTGTCTCAACTTGTTGGTTCCCAACAAATTGTTCTTCATCTTATCCATAGGGACTACCCCCCTTAGTCTGCAATTAGGAGACAACTTAAATGGAGAGTGTAGGGATCAGAGTGACAACCTTTGCACTGAACGTTGTCCCAATCCTCTATACAATTTGAGCGACAACAGGAGCCAACCTACATTTGGATTTATAATGCATATGGGTGTTGGTGTTTACTTGTTATGGTATTTTCTTTAAGTGACCTTTTAGGAAATAAGGTTGGTCTGACCTACAAGATCACTCGACCAATCCACTTGGTTGGAGAGCCTATTCCTTTGAAAAGGAAACACAGGGCAATGGTGAGGCTTTTACACATGGTTTATTTCGAAATATAATCATTGTGAACCTACATGTCCACTTGAAGGAGACTTGGGGGTTGCCTGTGCAATCTGTTTGGGTGTGATTCATATATTTGGCAGTCCTTTGAAGAATAGAGAGTCCACTTTGGAGCCCTACCTGTCCACTTGGATGATGACATGGAGACTGGAGCAAGCATTTTGAATCCCACTTGCCCACATCTGAACACTGTGTTTGCTGATTCCGAGGAGGAAAAGGAGTGTTGGGCTTAAATTTTAATATTTGTGGCCACCTCATTTTTGACATCATATCCTTCATTTGAACCTTCATTCCATATTTTTTTGCCAATTTTGTTGAAGAAATGGCATTCAAAGGATAAACTTAAAGGTAAAATCATTTGTAGAATTGTTTTTCTCTTTTTAATTTATAAATGCTTATAAAATACATTTATTCTAGTTACTAATGAGTCAAATAGTCAAATCCTGTAATCATAGGAATTTAACCAACAGGATTCCTGTAAAAAGTCCACATCAACAAGAATGATTCCGACACTTGGAGGTTAATCCACTTGATCATACTGATTTGACTTCCTCATAATTGCTCGCTCTAGAAGTCAAAGGACAGACAGTAAGGCATATCAAATCAACGCATTATGCAGACCATTTTGGGAAACTACTGCAATCTTCTCCAACAATCTAAGGATCGGTCACCAGAACCCCGAAAATAGTATAAGCATTATGGAATTGAGGATATTATGCAAAGATTGTTATCTTTTTGTTGTATCACTTTATTTTTAGTATGAAACGCTGGATTGACCCTGTTTTTGGGCAACTCAGTTAAACATTAATATTTTGTCTAAAAGTTGATATGTAAGAAAGATATAGGTTAGAGAAAAAAAAGAGACTTCTGATACAGTTATTGTACTTTTGTATTTAACTTCTAGTTTTTATTAATAAAAGGGGGATTTATGCAATCTGATATATAAGTTGCAGTAGTTTCTTGTAACTTTCAAGCAACATAAACTAGGAGGGACCCCTGGTATGTGTTGCATATGTTTTTGTCATGCATTTTCTTAAGTCTTATTATAATTTGTGTGGTTTTTGTTCATAATCTTTGTGATATATTTGAGAAATGAGTGTGTTCTATTTTTCCTGTAATTATTCAGTATTTCTTGTAATCGTTTGTTGTAGCTTGTTGTAGTGACCTTGTAATCACACAAGAATTCTCGTAATACTTGTTGAATTTCCTGTAGTAAACATGTAATCACACAGGATTTCCCGTAATAGACACTGAATTTCCTATAGTTATCTTGGAAACACACAGGACTCCACAGAATTTTTGTAGCATATACTGTGTTTTCCTATAACAATTTAATTTAGAAGTATATCATAATTAATGAATGGAATCTTGATTTGCCCACGGGGCTTTGGATTGACAGTGAATGAGTGCACTGTTAAGGCACTCCTTGCGATAGGTCACTGGTTCAACTCCCCCATGCGTGCTTACCTACCAAAAAAAAAATGAATGGAATCTTGATAGATTAAATTATTTAGTTTGCATGCAATGTGTTTTTTATTTCAAATCACTAGAATAATTAAATATATTATGCCTAAAAAGAAGTTAGGAAATCAAATTAATTTTCATTTTAAAATAAAAGGATTGTTACTGTTTATCAAACTCAGACCACTAATTTCATATTCTTTTTCAGCAGTCTTAACTGATTTTGACCAACAATTAATTTAGACAAAGTATCTAGTGAGAAAGTGTAATATATCTTTCTAAGTCTGCAGTTTTGTGTCAACAAGTTAGAATTGAATTTAGAAGTCTGAAAATCATTGTAAGGTGAAATCGACTCTAGGATCTACTTGTACTTTCTTTATGCTTGATTTTATATACAAACATAGTTAAAAACCATTTTACACATAATATGTTTCATCTCGCAATTTTCTTACCTGGTGTGACAAAATAAGTGTTAAATCATTTATCCCACTTTATGACTTGACAAAGAGCTTTGAAGAGCCTTTGGAGGCTGAAAGTTGCGCCAAAACCCCCTTTTGTCCCTCATTTATTAGGGATGGGTCACTTTTGCAGGCTTGTGACCCTTAGAATTTGTACAAGTGGCATGAAGAGGGTGAACAGGGCCTTCCACCCTTTCTTACACTAGATTAGGGGATTTTAGCCTTGAAAATGATTATCTTAATGTAAAGGAAGTTGAGTACATCCTCAATAAATAGAGGTGCACTTCCTCTCATTTTCTCATGGTTGGATTGGGGGAGAAATCCTTTAGCAAGTCTAAAACTTCTACAATTTGTCTTCTTATAATTTGGCTGTGGATGGATAAGTTGAGCAACTTTCTTTGGGACTTTGTTGATGTGGCTTTTGATCTTTTTTCATGGAAGATTTATGGTGAAACTTGGATGAAAGCATGATAACCAAGCAAGGGTACTTCCTTATCTTAGTTAGTGTTCTACTGGATGGATGCATCATGTATTAAGCATGTTAGCACACTACCATGTTTCACAATCCTTGTTAAACAAACCCTTCTTCCAAGTCTTTGAGGAAGTAGCATGCTAGCTCCTTCTCTTAATTCATTGTGGAAATTGAGAGCCTTGATTCAAAACCCCAAGGTAAGTTGATTTACATATCGTAGTTGTTTTTGAGTCTTTTATCTACTCAAAGTCTTTTCAAGTGTGTTGTGTTGAGAAATCCAGGGCATAGAGATTAAGTGATTTCTCTTTGATTAGTAACTACTTGTGAATGATTTTTACTTTCTTAGATTAGGATCTTACTTTGCTTAGATTATTAGTGTTTTTTCATCAAACAGTTACCAATGCATAAACCATAAACAGACAAGAGACACAGAATATAGACTATCAGCCAAGGCCAAAACCTCTCACTCTTAAGAGGAAAACCCAAACAAATTCTTCTTCTTATAGTGATTCTAGTTGACGAATACCAAGACCAAGACCATTGACCTATTTTCCACTCCAATGCCAAGCCACAAGTACCCTTGATGACAGTCAACCTAGTACTCCTTCCTTTGTCTTGGCTCCTCTTCCACTTCAACCTCCTTCTGCTTCAAACCTTTAGCCTTCTAGAATTAGGTCTGCAATCCTAATTTAGAAATCCTAACTTGTACATAAGTCCTTTTCTTATGCCTTGATTTACTTCGCTTGTGATGGAGTCTCCTTCTAGCTTGACTCGGCCTTCCTTAAGACTTGAACTTATCTCAATCTGGTTACCTTGGATCTCGAACTTACTGCAGCAGATGATCTCATCTTTCTCCGCACGTGTGACAGCAAGACCACCCTAAAACAGACCCAAAAATTGAAGCTTAGAACTTCGCTCTACTTCCTTCTCCCTTTGTTGATGTTTAGGCTTCCTTCTTGATCACCTTCGCCTTACTTGCAAAGTTCTCCACTAAGGGGAGATGGGTGTTCACCCAATCTCTCTCAATCATCCGAGGGTTTTCGTCCCGAGGCTACCAATGGAGTAGAGAACCGGGTTCTCAACCTCTCATACAAGAAACAATACTCAATCCAAGATGTCCTCCAATGGCCTGCTCCTCCTCTTTTATAGATCTAATGGACCCCTCTAGAATCTTCTGTTTTATTATTATTTTAATCATGGAGCACTTTTCCCTCTTTTATTTTAATTAAAATATTCCTTTTAATGCGGGAAAAGGATAAATTAGCCACTATGTCTCCTCAGGTCACTAAAACTCCCATCCAAAAGTCCCATCATGTAGATCTTCTCGTTCCGGTTCCAACAAGCTATTAGGCTGAGGTGTTCCATCAATTAATCTCCCTAGAATGCCACCTCGAGCATAATTAATTAAGTTATGCCCAATAATAATGTTGATTTTTGTTGTCGAAATGCAATGGAACAAAAGGCAAACTGTGCTGATGATGGAATATGCCAAGCGAATGCCATCAAATCCCATAAAAACTCCTCAAAACTCCATCGAGACCCATGATAACATAAACCTGCTCCACTGACCTAGTCATCCCCTGTCCTAGAAATCCACCCTAGCTATACTATGAAGAAGAATAAAAATGGGGACATGAAAGTATAGACACCCTCGTCATTATCTCTCTCGGAACATACCCGACCCGGGTTCTCAAGGTGTGTTCCACAAAGACTATTCTTATCTTGGATTCCCAGTCCTCAAAGAATATCGGTCCTCTACGACTACTCTTATCTTGGATGCCCTAACTCATCCTCAAAGAGTATTGGATGCCAGATGTTTACCCAATCCTCCATTCTGTCTTCCCAAGTGAACAAGAATGATGTGTCTCTCTCCCTCTTAATTAGGGAGGACATATCTATTCCAATAAAGGAATGTACTCATTCCTACGGAAGGAATGTACCTAAGCTCTCTCTTGCCTTAGGAATTTCCAAGTTTCCTCCAAGTAAGAAACTTTTTTCCAGGCTCCCTCTTAATTAGGGACCTCCAACAGCTCCTCAAGTGGAGATGATGGGACAACCAGCTGCTTGAAGAACTCCTTCTCACAATGTCATGAACTTCTTTTCGATATCTAGGAGTCTTCATGTTTGGGACTTCTACATAGTGCACCGACCATTCATCACTTTCATCCATGAATCAGCCATGCCATCATCAGAAAGTGATCCATCAATCCATCTCTGGCCTTCCTTCATGCCATGCTACTTTCTTCATGCCATGTTTACTTAAGGATCTTTCATCCTACTAGATGTGCATCGGTGGTGGAAGACATCCATAGATCTATCCTCGGCAGCCTTGCATAAACCCATCTAGATATTTGTTCAAAAATAGCGGAATGAACATTAAAATCAACATTACCTTTGTGATGGTCTTTCATCATGACATCTTCTAGTTTGCATCAACATCCTACATACATATCGACACATCTCCCAAAGATATATATTGTCAAGGGTGTCTTTCTTTTTCAGACTCCATCAGAGTCTCCATATCTTCCATGGAGATATCCTAGTCAAATCTTCTTGGTCTTTCGGATGTTGATTTCCCTTACCATGGTTGCATATTCCACGATCTCCTCCTTCCTTTCTTCACACATTTCATTCCCAGGAGCTTTCAATCAGAGTCCCTCAATTGTAGTCAACCACCTCATAATTCATACGAGGACATATTATGTTGATTCATCTAGTGAATGTGTGACCCATGCATTCCTACATCCCTTTGAGGGAGGGAGATCTTTTCTTTTGATCATGCTCTTAAGATAGAGCATTGGTTCATGATATCTGTAACCATATGACATGAATTTCACAATATCAAATGTAAGCATACATACCTCATTTTTCCTTTGGGTCATCTAGACTTCTTACAACAGCTTCCTTGATTGAAAGAGCTTCAATCCCTTGATCTGCATCACTTTTATGTCATCATACCATCATCCCATGAATTCCACAAGTTAGGAATTCTTGATGAAACACTTGCTTCCCCTCATGATCGGTGAACCTTTCAATGAAGATTCCATCAAAGAATCTTGAGAATCTAAAGTATCCCCATCAACAAATGTTTCCTTTTGACAAATGTATGATGAACTTTGAACTAGATGACCTTGCCACTTATGTTTCCAATGAGATTCCCGAGAGCTATATCCTTGACTTCCATAGATTCTAACCATCTTTCATGCTTCTCTATGATGATGTCCCAAGCTCTTGCTTTCAATGCTTCTATGATGCCTTTATGCATCCCATTTAGTGAATCATGATAGCCATATCTTACAACAAAAGACTTAGGAACTTGAAAAGAACTTAGGTGAGGAAAGACTATCTCAATAGTGGAGATCTATTACTTCCTCCTTGGATTACTTCTTTTTAGCTTCCTCCACTTCCTCGTTGATGTGGGCTTCTTCTCTTCCTCTTTTGTATTGTCCTTATTGAGCTTAGGACAATCTCTCTTATAGTGCCCATATTCTTGACACCCATAGCATTGTATTTTAGACATGTTCTTCTTTTGCTGAGGACCAAACTTTCCAAAATTTCCCTTTCTTTTTGTCATTGCAGCATATGTTTGATTTTTCTCACCTTCTCCCACACCAAATTTGGCCTTTAATCTAGATTCTTCAATCTTGCACAGTGACCATAGATCTTGGAATGGAGTAGCTTCTTTCTTCCCATAAATACTTGAAGTAAAGTTACCTCACTCCTTCGGTAGTGAATTTAATACAACCGTAGTCATTTCTCTATCAGACATGACTTCTCCCAGATCTTGTAGTTGATCCTGGATTTCAAATATCCTCATAAAGTATGAGGCTATTCCATCTTCTCTTGACATCTTCATCTTGTAGAGTTCTTGCCTTGATGAGATGACTTCTCCAGCAGTGCTTATGGAATACAACTTTACCACATTGTCATAGATTTCTTTTGAAATTTCAAGTTTGGATACATATGGGATGAGGGGATCCTTGATAGATTCTATGAGAATCCTTTGACCCCTAACTTCCCCTTTCATATACTTTGCAAGAGCTTGAGCATCTTCCTTTCTTGGCTTAGTGATAGATCCTTTGACATGTTCCATAACCTCATTTTCAATGAGATTCAAATATGTCCTTTTCTTCCATGCAAGATAATTTGAAGCCCCAACTAATTTGTTTCTTTCCTTGCAAAAAGACATTTTCACAGATTTAGATACTGACTTGATAGGATGCTCCTTCTCCTTGCTGCTTCCTTGATGTTGATGATGATATAGAGAGTAGAAAACTTCTCCTTAATGAAGGTAGTTTTCTTGAAGAGTGATCCTTGATCCCACAGAGAGTGAGATCTCTTTAGAACCTTTGATGAAGATCAATGATGATTTCTTTGTGATGTCTTGAATGGTAAGGACCTTGATTCGTAGATCTATTCAACTTGGCCTTGTTTTCTTGATGATTATCCCAAGACGTCTTTGTAGACTCCTTCTTCGATCTAGGGTTATAATGCTTCCTTTGTAGATCTTATCTTAAAGATGATCTTTGCTTTGATGCCTTCCTCGAGATTTGATCCTTGAGTGTCCCTTGATAAGATGCCCTTCCTTGACATTGTCACCTTAACACTGAAATCATGTTGAGAAATTTAGGGCATAGAGATTAAGTGATTTCTCTTTGATTAATAACTGCTTGTGAATGCTTTTTACTTTCTTAGATTAGGATCTTCCTTTACTTAGATTATTAGTGTTCTTTTTTATCAAACAACTACCAATGCATAAACCCTAAAGAGACAAGAGACACAGAATATATGCTCTTAGCCAGGGCCAAAACCTATCAATCTTGAGAGGAAAACTCGAAGAAATTCTTCTTCTTATAGAGATTCCAATTGACGAATACCAAGACCAAGACCCTTGACCTATTGCCACTCCAAGACACAAGTTCCCTTGACGATAGTCAACCTTGTACTCCTTTTGTCTCGACTCCTCTTCCACTCCAACCTCCTTTTGCTTCAAACCTTGGGCCTCCTAGAATTAGGTCTGCAATCCTAATTTAGAAATCCTAACTTCTACATAAGACCTTTTCTTATACCTTGATTTACTTTGCTTGTGATGGAGTCTCCTTCTAGCTTGACTCGGCCTTCCTTAAGACTTGAACTTATCTCAATGTGGTTACCTTGGATCTCGGCCTTAGTGTAGCAGATGATCTCCTCTTTCTTCGCATGTGTGACAGCAAGACCACCCTAAAACAGGCCCAAAAATTTAAGCTTAGAACTTCGCTCTACTTCCTTCTCCCTTCGTTGATGTTTAGGCTTCCTTCTTAATCACCTTTGCACTACTTGCAAACTTCAGACCTTGACCAAATTACTTCTCTGAAATTCTGAACTGCCCTATTTATAGTTGTTTGCCATCATAATAAGCCCAACATGACTGCAAGTTGGGCCGACCTATCATTTGGAGAGGTATTATTATCTTTCTTGGAGCCGACTTGAAGGGAGATGTCATGTGCTTGTCTTGGAAGGCTTTCACCCTTATCTAATGACTCATACAAAATGTAACATGCCCAAGAAAGGTCCTTCATACATGACATAGACTCAAATTGACTTTTATGACTAGATGACAAATCCTAAAGGCTCACAATGGGAGCCATCACTAAAATAAAATTCCTTGCTCATGAAAACCATGAGACAAGCATTACAATAATTTTATTTTTCTTCTTTTCATCAACTACTTAAAATTACAATTACACATGTCATTATGAAGACTGAACCTAGTTACACTTTTCAACATGTTGTTCCTTGACCCCATATGCGCCATAAATACATTGGCAAGCTAAGGCATTGATCTTCTATCCTCCATCACCCTTTTTCTTTTATAAATCTTTTAAACCACTGTCTTGTTATTTTACTCTCATTGTAATTCCTTGGTTATGTTTGTTTGGGTGTCATGTCCCTTCTCAAACACATTAGTAACAAGGTGTTGCTACACAATTTTGCACATTTTTGACTAAGGAAGAGGGCCCCACACTTTCGACTTAGGGACTTGGGGGCCAAATCGACTTTATTTAGCTGCTAGTGGAATGTGGGGGCAACCCACATAGGAGTTCAAATTAGCCATTCGATATGCTTGGAGGGTAAATCGAATGGGTGGATGGAGGGGTCCACATGAGGCTAAGGGGGCCCAAGGAGTTATAAAGAGAGATCAACTCTCATTTTGTTTTCATCTTGATCATTTTACAAAAGACTCATCTTTGTATGCTCTGCTGCTTAGCGAGTCTACCGACTGTTTAGCCACGAATCTTCTGCAAGGGAGACAAAACCTGTACTTCAGGGGACTATCTGTGCCCACCCTAGGGAGCTTGTTCCACAGAGATTTCAGATGTTCCAACATAGCCATACACTTCATCCAGCCACACAGAGGAGGAGACTACGTATTTTCTAGGCAGCCAAAAACATGTAGGAGGAGATTGAGCTAGTCAGGAGGTCCATAGCTTGCTGGGAGTTCCGGGAGCTGGAAAGGTTGTTGGTTGAGGATAATTTCGTTAAGTTTTGCAGCCATCTAATCAGGGGCTACAACAGTACGAATTTATGGGCAGAGGGATTGCATAGAGGCCTCTGGCAGCAAGCTTGTGGTACTTGGGAGAGCAGTGATCGGGCCAAGGATCATCTGGGGAGCGAGGAGTCAGTCAGCACAGGTGAACCCAACGTTCTAGGAGTGTTTTCAAAGCAATTTGCAAGTTGTTTCTTGCAAGTCGAATTTGGCAGTAGCAGCTGGGGAGAGGCTCCAAGGAGGCCGAAAATCCAAATTCAAAACCAGAGAAATTCCCTTCTAGGTTTTACTAAGTTTTGTCCAAGGAATCCAAGGCTAAAAGGATATAATTTTTTGGGCGGTTTTTGGGCCCATTCCAGCAAGTCGAAGTTCAGCAGGAAAGTAATTTTACTAGGACAGCACAGTGTAGAGGGGTGCAGCAACTGGGCAACCTTCAGCTCAGCGATTCCATCACTTGGGTTTGGTCCAGCTTGTCATTGAGACAATCCCAGGTGCACCATCTCATTTATATTGTACCTATGCTCTCAGATTTTATAATATATGGCTCAGCAATTCCAGATTTACAGCGTTTAATGGATGTATAATGCATGTTTTTAATTTTATGTTGCTGCACTGTTTATTTGTTTAAAATATCACTCATATTCCTACATAGGAACATTACAGTGGTATCAGAGCGCACATCTTGGCTCAACTGTGGGTTGTATCAAAGATGAAAATTCAGGGGCCAGAACTGAAGGCTGAAGGTAAAATGCTTTGAAGTCAAAAATTTGAAGATTACAATGAATATCTTGCAAACATGTTAAAACAATTGGAAATGTGGGTATCATTGAAGATGGCAAAGAAAAAGGAAAATAGTTACAAATTTGAAGACTTGGAAGCAGCTAAAACAACACTAGTAGACGAACCAGATACAGTGGATTCTTTGAGAAATACATCTCAAGGGAGCCAAAGAGTAAGTGATAATTCAGATGGTGGTAGGAAATAGGTATCAATTTATGTTGCAAGTGCAGAGGTTTCCAAACCGAGCTTAGGAGAAACGTATGGACCTTTTTCAAATGAAGTCTTAGTTGGCAAGTTCGTGAGAAGTTTGCCTCACAAAAAGGGTCAGCTGGCCACTAAGTCTAGCGATGTCATGATAGGAGGTGTTTTCCATGTCAAAGGTTCAGCAAAATATGGACAAAAAACTTGTGAAGATGGCCAAAAGTGTCTTGATGGTATCATTCCTATTTGCAGGGGACGAGACTCCACTCAAGAAGTGTTCAAAACTTCAATATAAGTAAATTTTGACATAAAAATATGGTTCAGTTCACTGGATCTTGCATAAGGCCACCAGAAGTTTGTAATGATGACGAGATGCAATCATTATGCTCCTATTCAGTTCCTACCAATTCTATGGAATATTCCTTCTCATATCCATTTCTGAAAGGAGTGAGGCCAGTGCTAAACAAAAGGTCATTGGCAATCTTTGCTGCAAAGTCTGTCACGGAATCACTAGGGAAAAGAGAAATTGTATCAGATATGCTTATTGACTCAATGCATACCTATTTGAGAATATCCCTTCCTGGGAAAATGGACCTAAGGTGCCAGAATTGCATGTTTAATGAAGGGGAGACCAAGGCAGATTTTGTGGTACTTGGAAGAGGAATTGGAGGACCTTGTGCTGCAAGCCTCAAGGCTAGATACGGGCAAGATGTTTGGGTTTCAAAAAGTCATGACTTATATGGAGGAGCAGTACATTCACGGGTAATCAATGGCTATAAATTTGACTCAGGGCCATCTCTGCTTTTTGGCTTCCCATCTACTGGGCCTCACGCCAATCTTCTTTCTCAGGTTTTGGATACCTTGGTCGAGTCTTTTCTATGTGTTTCTTATGACTCCTTGGATTTGAAATATCCATTTATACGTAGTTGTTTGGATCTACTTTGTTTTCTACCTTCAGGATTAAAAGCCAATGGTACACTAGCAGAAGAATTTGTATATATGTTTGCAGAATGGTATAAAACAGGTGGTCGAGCAATTGGTGTCAAGTTGACAAGTAGGATTTCCATAAATGCAAAGGAGGCCGACTTCAGTAAGGCATCGCTATCTACAGCTGCATTGCTAGATACCTATTGGAAAAAGTGCAAAAATCACCCCAATGTGACTCTTTCAAGCATCTCCATCTTGGTTTTGACGCAATGGATATCCTAAAGGACCTAGAACTATATCACATTATTATAAACTGTAGAAATTTCTCATTTCCCACCCCGGTTTTCAGTTTCACCTTATTTCTCCCATATAGTTAAATGCCCTTTCCCATATCCATACATTCAACAACTGAAAAAATAATTTTTTGCTAAAAACACGAATTCTGGAAATTTTACATAATGCTGGAAAATGCAAAAATAAAAAATTAGTAGGTACAGACAGTCATTGAACATATTTCAACACAGTGATTTTTGGTCAATGTGACCCTGGAAAAACCCCTACAACTCTTGGGGAAAACCAGTTCGAGAGCTCTTCTTTATTTCTGAAAATGCCTTTTTTTACAGTGAGAAATATTCGGCAAAAAATCAGCAAGCAAATTTACAACTTATCTCTTTTCCCGTGCATCACAGCAAATTGTAAATTACAGCAAACAGGACAGCAATGAATGTTGTACGGCATCCTCGATTTTCGTGCCCACTTTCAACCTTAAATGTTGTTTTACAGCCTGCATTAAATGTGTTGTACGGACTGCAATAAATGCATTGTACGAACCTCGATTTGTGTGCAGAAAAACATAGCAAACTGCTCCTCGATTTCTGTGCAAACCATTCCTCGATTTCTGTGCAAACCAGCTGTACGGATTTCTAGAAAATCGTGCCAAAATCAGCCTTTCACTGTGTGTTGAATCAGCTATACAAATCTGCTCAACTGCTACCTTGGAATGTGTGCCAAGCCGCTGTCTCCTTCTCCTCGTCCAAAAATCTCCCTTGCTCTCTTGCTCTCCTTCTCTCAATCTGGTCATGAAAGAATGAATGACCAGTTGCCTCCTTTTCCTCCTTTAATCTAATCCTAAGTGACTTTTGGGTAACCTCTAAATCCAATGGCTGAAATAGATTGAAATCTAGGCCTGAAATTAAATGCTCATTTAAATCTCACTTTTTATTTTTTAACTCACCCCACTTTAATAAAAACCCACTTAATCATTTATTTCCAAAGTCACTTTTCCTTTCTAATTTTACATTAACTTTATTAAAGTCACTGTAAAATTAAACTTTAGTAGCTTTATCCCTTAAAGTCACTTTTAAATTAGATTTAACTTTATAAAAATTATAAAGCTACTTTAGGAGAAAAATTAAATTCTTTTGGACACTTTTCCCTAGGCCAAAATCAAAGCCTTAGGGAACCACCTGTCCTCCGATACCGAATTTCAACACTCCCTCTTACCGAGGAAGGTGTTCCTCACCACACCCATCTTGTCTCTGAAGTAGACATGCTTGCCCCTTGGTAAGGCTTGGTAAGAATATCTGCAACCTGCTCATCAGTGGGAATATACTCAAGCTTCACAGCTCCCTTCTAAACATAGTCTCTGATGAAATGATATTTGATCCCAATATGCTTTGACCTATCATGAAATACTAGATTCTCCGTGAGTTTAATGCAACTCTGATTATCACAGTAAATCACTGTAGGTCTCAACGGCTGACCAAATAAGCCAAACAACATCTTGCGAAGCTAGATGGCCTCACAACTAGTTAGACTCGCTGCCATATACTTTGCTTCCGCTGAACTCAATGCTACTGACTGTTGCTTCCGGCTGAACCATGACACTACTACTGAACCCAACCCAAAACAACATCCTGAAGTGCTCTTCCTATCAGAAGCACAACCTGCCCAATCAGAATCAGTATAACCTACCAACCTCACTCCATCCCCCTGCCTGTAGTCCAGACCATAATCCACTGTCCCCTGCAAGTACCGCAAAATGTGTTTTACAGCCACCCAGTGAACCTTCCTAGGCTCACACAGAAACTGACTCATCGTGTTGACTGCAAAACAAATATCTGGTCCAGCGTTGACCAAATACATCAAGGAACCAATCAGTTGTCTGTACAATGTGGGATCCACCAACTCGGAATCTGAAGAATGAAGCTTCTTCCAGTTGGTAATCATCGGTGTCGACATGGGTCTACAATCCTCCATGTGGAATCTGCCAAGGATGTCCACAATATACTTCCCCTGCCCCGGGAAGAAATGCCCATCCTCCTGCCACACCTCCAAACCCAAAAAGTAATGCATCAAGCCGATGTCCTTCATCTCAAACTCTGCTGCAAGATCTCTCTTGCAGTTCTCTATGAGTCTCTCTGCACTTGTAATGACCAAGTCATCCACATACAGCACCAGAATGAGAGGCTCTTCACCTTTCACAATATGGTAAAGGTTCGGATCTGCCTCCCTCTTTGTGAAACCCATCCCCTGCAAGTATGTATCTATTCTGGAGTACCAAGCTCTGGGAGCTTGCTTCAGGCCATAAAGGTCCTTCTTCAGTCTGCACACATGGGACTCCTTCCCATGCACCTCAAAGCCCTGTGGCTGCTCAATGTACACCTCCTCTTGTATGAAGCCATTGAGAAATGCAGTCTTCACATCCATCTAGTGGATCTTTCAACCCATCTCTGTTACTATCGATATAATGGAGCGGATCGAAGTATATCAAGCCACGGGAACGAAGGTCTCCTCATAATCAACTCCCTCTACCTGGGAGAACCCTCTAGCCACAAACCTC
>APFE030583680.1:10281-32498 GCA_000404065.3 Pinus taeda | reverse complement strand
CAGCATGCTTTACCTTGTAAAGCCATCTGGAAGTAACCACGGATTTTCCCTCAGGGCTCGGCACCACCTCCCAAACATCATTCTTCATGATAGAAGAATACTCCTCCTGCATGGCCTCTCTCCAGACCTGCTGGCTAGCTGCCTCCTCGTAGCTAGAAGGATCAGAGTCAAGGATGCTGGTAGCCATTGCCATATAGCTACAAAACCTCTCAGGTGGTCTACTCTCTCTGACCGGCCTCTTCGGCTCAGCAATAGATGTGGCATCTCTCAAAGTGTCCTAAAGCCACTTGGGCTTCCTCTTCCCTGAGCGCACTTCTCCCACTGGAGAATGAAACTCCTCCTCCTCATCGTCAGGGGCCTGAATTCTTGACTGTCTGTCTGCTGTCCTCCTGCCTGCACCTGAACCTGTAGAAGCTGAGGTACCGTGTGAACTGTCCATCAGTGAACTCCCTAGTGAACTGCTCTGTGAACTGCTCAGAGCACCACCCCTCTAGCTCGACGAGCCACTACTCACTGACGGACTTGACATCCTCATAGATGTACCTCATGATCCTCCTGATCCCTGCCCACTGGATCCCTGCGACTGACTCAACTGTTGTTGAGGGTCTGGCTGATCCAGATACTCTAACTCATGTGACCTCCTAAAGACCCTATCCTCCTCGAACTACACATCCCGCCTAACAACAACTCTCCTCTGTGTAGGAATGTAAATCCTAAAGGCCTTTGAGGTCTCACTGTAGCCCACAAAGATACCCTTGTCTGTGGTGGGCTCTAGTTTGGTCCTCTTCTCCTTGGGTATGTAGGACTATGTAATGCATCCAAAGATACGAAGATGACCAATATCAGGCTTCTTCCCAGAGAAAGCCTCCTCCGGAGTCATGTGCCCCAAGGCACGATGCGGACTCCTGTTCTGCAAGTAAACAGCTCTGTTGCAGGCCTCTGCCCACACGAACAATGGCAACCCCTGATCATGTAACATGGCTTTGGCAACCCCTACGATGGATCTGTTCTTCCTCTCTGCAACCCCGTTCTGCTGGGGGTTGTAAGGAATAGTGAACTCCTTCCTAATGTCTGCCTCCGCACAATAATCAACAAACTTTCCAAGGGTGTACTCTCCCCCATTGTCCAACCTCAGGGACTTGATCTTCCGACCTATTTGTGTCTCCACAAGAGCTCTAAACTCCTGAAACCGCTTGAAGAGCTCAATCTTGGTCTTCAAGAAATAAATCCAAGTTCTCCTGGAGTGATCATCAATGAATAAAACATAGTACTCATATCCACTCAAGGAAACATGAGACGTCTGACCACTCACATCAGAATGAATCAAATCAAGTATCCCAATCGCTTTGCTGTCACTGCTGGGAAAAGGGGATTTGGCAAACTTGCCCATCGCACATCCTCTGCAAGTATCAAAGTGATCAGTACTGAAATCTGGCACACCTGTAGTGATCCCCCGCAAGGTCCTCAAGGCTCCATGATACATATGTCCCATCCTGCGGTGCCAAATCTCACATAGCTCAGAACTGCTAGCTCTGCTGTCAGTACTACTGCTCAATGCCACAAGGGACTGGAATGCAAACTTGTACACCTTTGCATGGCGTACAGCTATCACTCTAGCTGAATCAGCTGGAGTGCCCCTGGGATACATCAACACCTGTCCTCCCCTGAATAGTATCTCATATCCTCTGTCCTCCAAAGCTGAGATGGATATGAGGTTCTTCCTCATCCTTAGCACATAAAGAACATCTGACACCTTCAAGGGAGGTTTGGACTCCCTCTGAAATGTCAGTGTCCCACACCGACTACTCTAACAATTCTACCATCACCGAGTACTACGTCTATATCAGTGCCACTCTCTGAAAGCTCAGAGAAGTACTCACGGACTCCTGTCATGTGACGTGAAGCCCCACTGTCCACATACCAAATACCTGAAGATGCTCCATTAATCGAAGGAAAAACATGCTCCCTCTGAACCTGTGTGGCAGGTGATCCTGCACTAGAGGACTCATACGCAGTGAACCCAAACTCTCGGTCAAAACGAACTGCAAAGTCCTCAACCTCTGCTTGAAGCTGCCACGCTCTGGTTCTTCCCCTTCTTCTTCTTCTTCTCCGGACACACAACTGCATAGTATCCCATCTTTTGACAATTCCAACACTTCACCTTGGAATAGTCCTTTTTGTGCGTTACCCTGTTTACCTTTACCTTTGCCTTTGCCCCCACCATTGCTTGTGGAAGCCTGCTTCTTCCCTTTGCTTTTCTTGCCTCCTGCTGACAGTGCTACATCCTCATCCTAGTCAATTGGCTTGGCTGCCCCAAGCTGACCTTTCCTAATCTCTGTCTGAATGCAATCATCCCAAAACCTCTCCCATGTGGGAAGGTTCTCACGTGCACAAACCCCATCAGCAAAGTTCATCCATGAACGGGAGATGCTATTCACTGCAATCCGCACCAACTCAATGGGTGGAATGGCCTCTCCAATTTCTACCAACTCATCTCTTACATTAGTAATCTTTGTGAGATATCCAGCTGCACTATCATTACCCATCTTAATGTTCTTCAGCTTCTCCTTCAGGACCATTTTCTGGTTCTCATTGGTACTCTGGTAGAGATTGGACAATGTTGTCCACATCTCATGGGCATTGCTCTTTCCTCTCACATGAGAAATGCAATGGTCTTTGACTCCATCTAGAATCAGCCTCTTACCCTTGTTGTTCTTTTTATTATACTCAGCGAACTGAGTAGCATCAGTAGGCACAACAACAGGGTTCTATGTGGTATGCACCATGATATCCCAGACTTCTGCCTCCTCAAAGATACTCTGCATTCTCTCCTTCCAAACGTTGTAATTTGTTATACCCATCCAACCTATCCTGCACCCTCAATCCCAATGACATCTTGCTGTCCTAAAACTGAAAAATAGCACTGTTGTAGTAAAGATAAAACTGTTTGTGAAAAATTAGCTTGCTGGAATTTTCTGAGTGAAAAATCAGCAAGCTGTAATTTTCCTCCTTCTTGTCCCAAACTGCACTTTAGCACTCAAGCTCTGATACCATGTAGAAATTTCTCATTTCTCACCCCGGTTTTCAGTTTCACCTTATTTCTCCCATATAGTTAAATGCCCTTTCCCATATCCATACATTCAACAACTGAGAAACAAAAAAAAAAAATTGAAAACAAAAATTCTGGAAATTTTACAGAATGCTGGAAAATGCAGAAATAAAAAATCAGCAAGTACAAACAGTCATTTAACACATTTGAACATAGTGATTTTTGGTCAGTGTGACCCTAGAAAACCCCCTACAACTCTTGGGGAAAACCAGTTCGAGAGCTCTTCTTTATTTCTGGAAATGCCTTTTTTTACAATGAGAAATATTCAGCAAAAAATCAGCAAGCAAATTTACAACTTATCTCTTTTCCCGTGCCTCACAGCAAACTGGAAATTACAGCAAACAGGACAGCAATAAATGTTGTACGGCCTCCTCAATTTTTGTGCCCACTTTCAGCCTTAAATGTTGTTGTATGGCTTGCATTAAATGCATTGTACAGACTGCAATAAATGCGTTGTACGGACCTCGATTTGCATGCAGAAAAAACAGCAAACTGCTCCTCGATTTCTATGCAAACCACTCCTCGATTTCTATGCAAACCAGCTAGCTGTAAGGATTTTTAGAAAATCGTGCCAAAATCAGCCTTTCACTGTGTGCTGAATCAGCTGTACAAATCTGCTCAACTGCTACCTTGGAATGTGTGCAAGCTGCTATTTCTTTCTCCTCCTTGTCCAAAAATCTCCCTTGCTCCCTTGCTCTCCTTCTCTCAATCTGCTCATGAAAGAATGAATGACCTCTTGCCTCCTTTTCCTCCTTTAATCTAATCCTAAGTGACTTTTTGGTAACCTCTAAATCCAATGGCTGAAAAATAGATTGAGATCTAGTGTTGAGATTAAATGCTCATTTAAATCTCACTTTTTATTTTTTAACTCACCCCACTTTAATAAAGACCCACTTAGTCATTTATTTCAAAAGTCACTTTTCCTTTCTAATTTTACATTAACTTTATTAAAGTCACTTTAAAATTAGACTTTAGTAACTTTATCACTTAAAGTCACTTTTAAATTAGATTTAACTTTATAAAAGTTATAAAGTTACTTTAGGAGAAAAATTAAATTCTTTTGGACACTTTTCCCTAGGCCAAAGATCAAAGCCTAAGGGAACCACCTGTCCTCCGGTACCAAATTTCAACACTAGTTGAGGGTCTCAACGTTTTGGCCTAGGTAGAGGTCACGGGATTCGAGGACCGATCACTCTAGAGGATTGAGTCCTGATATGCTGATGACATTGCCATGAGATTCAAGGACCGATCACTTTGGAGGATTGAGTCGTAATATGCTGATGACATTGCCATGGGATTCGAAGACCGATCACTTTGTAGGATTGTGTCCTGATATGCTGATGACATTGCCACGGGTTTGGTATGACCTCGGATATGGCCACTAGTGGATGCCGATGATAAACGATGATGCTGGTAATGATGGATAACCTTTTCTTTAGGAAAATTTGTTCAATTTGAGAACACCTATGACAATGATTATGAATACCTCCCTAGTTAAGAGAAAGTTTTGAATTTGTAACTATGGGCAGTCTTCATAATGTACATTTAATCACTTGATGTAATTGTATTTATCATTGTAAAGCATATTTATAAATGCTTGAGTCAAAAGAAAATTTATTTTGATTCAGAGTCCCATTGCGACTTTTTAAAGATGAAAATTTGAATTTTTGAAATGTAGATTTTGGCTCCAAAAGTGACAAGTCAGCTTCCCTCCAAGTCAAGTCAGCCCTGGTTAAGAGACAAGTCCATTCACCTAAGACAAACTACTATATAAAGGCAACTTGACCTCCTTCGTTTGGGCATTCACATTCTCTCACACAAGATAGTTTCTGGGAAAGCAAGCGAAGGACAAATTAGGAGGAAGAAGGAGACCGAAATATCTCCTCTCTCTTTCTTGCAACTTGCACATGTGGATTAGTCTCTCTCTATGTGGTTCACATTTTTTGGGGCAACTATTGCATGGGGCAGAAATTTCTGGGGCAACCGACTATTGCAGGAGGGCCGGAATTTTGGGTCAGACAGGAAGAACGAAGTGCAGGATTAGATTGGGTGACTTGACTTGGAGGAGAAGGCCAGGTTTGACCATAGGGCTAGGTGTGTCTCTCATTGAACAAGAAGAATTGCTCTATTGAAAAAGGTTGCTTGGTTTTTCCCTTTCGTGGGTTTTCCCAAGGTAAATCTCGCCTTCTTTTGTGTGTTGTGATCTGTATTGTTCCGTTGTTCTTTATGGTTGAATTTCTGAAGTATAATTGCTAAATGCTGTATTGGAATAAGTTAGAAGAAGATCTAGATCAAAAGTAATTATCAAAACTTCAA
Organism: Pinus taeda; assembly: GCA_000404065.3. Classification (NCBI taxonomy): domain Eukaryota; kingdom Viridiplantae; phylum Streptophyta; class Pinopsida; order Pinales; family Pinaceae; genus Pinus; species Pinus taeda. Next base: position 27,073 of record APFE030583680.1, on the reverse strand, counting down.
AAATATTGTGCTAACCCTAATTGCACTAAGAAAATGAACACAAATGCCATCTATAAATGGCCTATGATAGAATTCCTGTATTTTATCTCCATTCTGTTTGATGATTTTCCAAGTGCAATAGTCTTGTTGAGTGCTAGCTTTAGAAACAGTATCAACTGCAATATCCCACTCCCTATAAATATGGCAACAAGATATCTGATTAAAAGATTGTTTTAGTTGGAGAATTTTCTCAAGAATAGGCTATAAGGCGTAACTGTGACATATCTGAGCTTGTTTAACCAATTGATGGCATTCATAGAATCACCAAAAATTTGAAGAGAGCGAACTTCTTTCTCATTAGTGAAACATAGTAGGAGTTTTAAATATAATAGTTTAGCATAATTATTGGATCCCATGCCCAAACCCATTTGTGTTAAATTTTAGGGCTAGATTGTTCTCTGTTGAAGATTATTGCATTTTTTAAAACTTTTTCAACATTTTCATATTACATTCACCCCATAACATCATATCATCATTAGCGATTATGTAGAGAGAACAATAACATCAACAATGCAGCAGAATAGTAAGGAACAACAAAAGAAAAACATACACAATAGAGACACCGGGATTTGGGTTGGAGACCACGGTAAAACCCCACAAGGGGGAAAACCCATAAATCAATTCTCCTTCTATTAGATATTCATCAATGTTCAACTGAGATATGTTGACACCTAATCTCTGGGATTAGGTAAATCCATGTAAATATTGTAAATAGAAAATAAGGAGAATTAAAAGATGAAGAGAGACTGGGAGATGAAACCCAAGAGTCTCTCCTTTCATGTATATATCTATGATCAATCTTAATGCAAGGACACAATTCGATTTGAGGAGTTACCTCATGGCCTGACATGGTATCAGGGCCAACCCCTTTTATGGCTTCCTTTCTGCCCTTGTAACTCCCTCCTACCTCTGTTTTGCATGTTTTGCAGAATTGACACCTTTGGACTGTAATTCAAAGTCTCTCTAGTTTTTTGAATCACCATATCTCCTTAGTCTATTCTCTGGCAGACGATTCACCTTCTTCATCTTCGCTTGACGACACGCTCTCCCACGACTCTGCTTCATCCTCTGCCTTCCAATCGACCATACCTCTCCTTCCTTTAGCCTTGAGCCAGCGGTCCATAGTTGACCCCTCGCGCAGAGATCTCTTGAGAGCAAAGCTAGCTCCATAGCTCGCCTTCCAAAGCCGGTTTGGATTCTTCGGTATTAATTCTGGTTTGTGGTATGGTGGTGTAATTGATCTTAGATTCGGCCATTACTGGGCGGTCTCATAAGAAAATCACATGCAGTAAGGATGATAAGAAACACATCGACCTAGTGCATGGGTATGCCCAAATTTCTGGCTCCTTTCGGGCCCCCTCGCGCAGAGATCTCTTGAGAGAAAAAGAAGCAGTTGATTGGTATTTGCCTCAGTGTTTTAAAAACCGGCTGGTCTGAACCAGTAACCGGTCAAATCGATAGAAAAACTTGGTTTGACCCTCAATTTCACCAAAAAAGTGACCAAACCGTTCCTAACCAGCTGGTTTGTGGTCAAACCGGCTAGTTCCATCCTAAACCGGCCGGTTAGTTGCCACGGCTGTAGAGGACCCACACAACACTATTTTCTAAGTGTTTAGGGTGTTTTGGAGGGAAAGTAAGGGTTCTTTCCCTCCAAAAAAACCCTCTCCAAGCCTTTAAAAGGCCCTTCTCCCTCTCATTTGTCTCATGCATCAAATTTGGAGTATTTGTGAGTTTGATTGGGAGCTTGGGGAGTGTTGAGTTTTTGCTGGAGTAGTGGAACAACAAAGAGTTTAAGCTAAGTAGTAGTCATCATGCCTCCAAAAGCCAAGGATATTGCATAGGCTCATTGTGATATGATTGATGGCAAAATGATCTGCAAATATTGCGAAAAATCTATTGGAGGGGATATTAACAGGTTCAAGCAACACTTGGTTGGGATAGGAGGCCATATAAAGCCATGTGAAGCACCAAATGACTTAATAGGGCATATTAGTGCAGAATACCTTTAGAAGTTTGAGACTCAAGTTGCTGACCAATAGAGAAGTTTGTGACTCAAGCAGTTGCAAAGTTTGGGAGTCAAGACTCAACCAATTGTGTTTGATCATGATGACTCATGAGAAGTTTCAACTTTCAAGTGATAATGTTGATCACTATTATCAGATATGTTATTATGTAGACTTGTAGTAGGCCACTGGCCATAGTTGTAGGCTTTGTTTTTGCACTCTAGAGGTCATTTAGAGCCTCATTGCTTATGTATTTTGTCGATAATATGTATTGCACTCTGTGCCATTTTGATATATTCACCTTTACATGGTATATAAATGAGCAGTGTTTGCATATTTTGTCTCTATTGGCTTGTAATCATGGTTTTAAATCTAAAAAATAGTTTTATTCATTAAAAATTAACTATTTAATGTATTTTTTTAAAACCGGTTCATTTAGACCTGACCAGTCTCGGTTCGTTTAGACCTGACCAGTCTCGGTTTGACCAATTTCGGTTCGAAACTCGGTTCATTAGGTGGACCGGTCCGGTCACCAGTTCTAGTTTTTAAAACATTGATTTGCCTGCATTCAATGTAACGAGAATTCGGCTCACTGTACTAACACTACATGTAAGATTTGAAATCTGTGTAGATCAAACCGTATGGGGATTTTGTAAAGGGCTGGTTAACTCACTAGGTGTTCTTCTTTATTGCGTTGGGAAAGATGGTATCTCTGCATTGAATGGCGAGGTAACAGTTCGTTGAGTTTTTTGAGTTTGCTGAGTTTATTATATGTGGAATACACAAAACTCCTTTTTTTTGAAGGTCGTATGGTTCATAAGTGAACATCTATATATGCCTTGTGTCCCTTTTTAAAAAGAAATTATAAAGTGAATGGTGTATTATTTTTGGAGGTGTGAGTGGTATGGTGCTATATGATATATGTTGGAGCAGTATTACTTGGGAGCGGGAGCGAAAGCGGGTGCGGGAGCAACATTTTTAAAAGCTCCTAGTTTGGGACCGAATCTCGGAGCGTTTTTTATATAATATATATATTTTTTATATTTTGAGACATATATGTCAACAAAAACATGTAGAATGATGAATTAGATATTAAAAAACATAAAAAGGCATAGATTAATCATTGAACCATATAACAACAATCATTTAGAAGTTATAATCTTCATCGACCACGTCCACAAGTTAGTAACATACAACATATTGAGTCTCATGAATCATGATTCATCAATCTTAAAGTTTCAACTTCAAGCTTTCAAAACTGGAAATTCAAAATTTCAATATATAACATTTATCATCATTGATCACCAAAGTTGTAGTTGTAAGCTAAGTTTAACCATTACAACAAATAATATCTAACATGAAATGAAATGTTATAAAATGAAATGAAATGAAACAACTTTCATGAAGCATCATATTCATAATTCATTACCAATGAGTTATAATTGACAACCTCAAACTTAAATTGTCATATATTGTTTACAAAAAATATCATAATAAATATGAAAGAGTCAACTATCAACAGTTATGAAAACTACTAGAAACTAGAAAAGACAAGTAAATCTATTATCTACTACTTCATGTGGCCCTTGCCACAAGAAATGTTTGATGTATGAGCAGGTCGTGGTGGTCTTCTAGGAGTCTCCTCCCGCACAGACCGACGACCAAAACCAGAAGGCACATGCCCTCCATGTGAGGGTGTAGATGGAGGCGGCGACAGCAAAGGAACAAGACTCGGAACTCGAGCACCGCTACTGGATGGCGGAGGTGGCATTGTTGTTGCTTCATCTTCCTCTCTCATAAGTTCCGCTTCCAGTTCTTCAAGATGTATAGTGCCATCCTCCAAATTATCATCCTCTGAGTGGTTGTCCCAAATTTTATATGTTGGATCCTCATAAGCCTGATCACAGTAATGACTCAACAACCTCAAATTGTAGTGCACATAAACCAAGCTTTCTGCCCGGTTTTCATTGAGTCTGTTTCTTTTCACATTATGTATGAAGCTGTAGGTGCTCCAACACCTCTTTGTAGAAGAAGTGTTTACAACTTGTGAGAGATTTTTTTTTGCCAATTTTGGCAAAAGTCCCTAGCCGCCATATGCTTCCCACCATATGAGAGCATCAAATCTGTCTCTATCTTTCATTGCATGGAAGGTACCAAACAAACCAATGCAACTGAAGTATTTGCCTCATTCAAGACGCAGGCTGGCACATTCCTCCCTGTCAGGTATCAACTTGTCTAATGCTTGCAAATATCCTATAGATACCTCTTCATCTATATAGGGTTTGACCCTAACCCCACCCCCTGGTGCAGGTTGGCCCAACCAAGATGTAGAGTAGTATTTTGGCGTAAGTATATACGCAAGGCATGTAGTGGAGCATTAGCTTTATCCCACCGTATACACACACAATTGTGAATCTGTGTATACAAGTTGGGATCATTTTTATGAACAATATCTTTTATTTGCCCCAACATGGTATCCATCTGCTCATACACCTCCCCAATCACTGGTTTATTTATATCTGCAAACCAAATCATGTGATAAACGGGCTTGGTGAAATCCAATACTTGCCTCACACGTGCCCAAAACATACCATCAAGGGTGGTCTCCTCCACCTGTTCAAAACCTTGCCTGTCAGCTGCATTTGTAGCCCTTTCCTTTAATACCTGCCAGTGTGGATTTGATATCATGCTAGCCAATGACTCTCTTACCTTCAAAAGGCGCCTGAAGGTGAGGTAATAGCTATCAAATCTAGTCCTTGCAATCTTCAACAACTCCAATCTTGAGTGACTGTGGAAAACGCGATGGGTATTGCTATGATTTGTAAATTTTATCATTTCTTTGCCTCTCTTGTACAAATCACCAATCCATTTGTATTGTTGGTTTTTGTTCTTAACAATATCATGCATCAAAAGGTTCATTGTGTGAACCAAACACCCAAACCAAAATATGTTGGGGTATTTATCCTCAATAATTGCTCTCACTGCCTTACAATTAGGAGCATTATCAATGATGACTTGGATGACATTGTATGGCCCAATACGGTCAATTGTTTCAAGTAATGGTTCACAATGTTGATGTCGATCTTGAACTTGTCTGAGTAATCATATGTTGAAGAAAAATGGCACCACTAATAGACACATCAAGAACACTTATCAATGGCTTGCCTTTTACATTTGTCCATCCATCAGATACAATGGACACCCCATGGTTAGTCCAAGAACTTGTCATTCTACTCAAAGAATGTGATATTTTTGCTTTTTCATGATCAAATCCAACAGTTCTAGCCTTGTCATACCTAGGGCTCTTGTATCCTTTAGGGGCATCATTTATGGCAGAAACCATTTCATGCCAATAAGGTGAGCGAAGAACATTGAAAGTATCCCACATGCATAGAGAAACCTGTAAACTTTTGAATCCACATCATTCCTACACCCTTCATCAAGGAAATCTGATATGCTTCTATGCCTTAAACTTGGTGACTATGTACCTCCATATCCACTGCCATGGGAGGATGCTGAAGGAGTTCCTTGTTCATGTGATTGTGAGCTTGGTTCAAAGAAACCCTTTGATTTTTTATATTTGTATTGGGTTTCCTCCTCTTCCCTTATGTATTGGCTCTATCTGCTGCTGACACACCTATACAAGTTTTGATTCCTATTTGTTTATCTCCATCCCATGGCCTTTTCCTGCAGAGATGCTTTCTGGAACGGGTGTATGAACCTGTGTAATTATTGTTGCAATGGGGGCAATGAAATTTAGTGGTTCCACCCCCCTTCCCTGCTTCATGCCTATTAACATATTTCCACAATGGGGTTCGGTCTTGTTTAGTTTTTTGAGCTGACTCATGTTCACTCTCCTCCAGCTCCTCATCACCAAGGTACTCCTCTCCGGGGTTTTCATCAAATCCACTATGACCCACTTCTTCATCCCCTTCTTCATGTTCAACCCTCCTTTTTCTACTCTCCAACACCAGAATAACCAAAAAAGGAACTAAGAAGAAGAAAATGCCAAGAAATATAACCATGATGTTTGAAATTTGAAGTTTGGAATTTGCAAAAACATGGAATGGAATGGAATGGGAATGGGAAATAGAGAAAAAAAATTATTTATTTATTTAGGAATGAACATTAAAAAAAAATTGCTAGAATAGAGTGTAGAGCCTACGTCTTTGGCCTCCAATCTCCCCTTGCAAGCTCTTCAATCTCCCCTTGCTCCTTGCTCCTTGCTCTCTCTCTCACTTGCTCTCTCTTGCCCCTCACTCTCACTTGCTCCTCACTCTCTCTTGCTCTCTCTTGCTCTCACTCTCACTGACTCTCTCAATTTCTCAAATAATGAAATTCATTTGAGGGAGGGTTTATTTATATTCCCTCCGCCCCTCCCTCCCTTCCCTCCCTTTATTTTCCTACTCGTCGCTTTTTTTTTTCCGACGTATTTTTTTTTCCAAAAAAAATTTTCGGGCGTCGCTCACCACCGTCGGGAGTGGTCGGGAGCGATCACTCCCCAACTGCTTCTGGGTTGTAAAAATCGCTCTCGGAGCGACGGGAGCAACACTCCCTAAGTCGAATCGGAAATAGGCAAGGAGCGCAAATTTTTTTTAGGGAGCGCGCTCCCAAGTCGCTCCCGCCCGAAGCGCGGATTGGGAGCGGGATCGGGGGGGGGTCACTCCACCGCAACACTGGCATGAGCATTGAACTTCGATATGTGGGATGAATAACAATGGCAATGCAAATTATGTGGCAAGTTATTTTTCCTAGACAGCAACAAAATCACCGAATGATAGTTGGTATTGCATGACGGTTCAGACGAATCAGGGTTTATATAGCGGCGACAGGATTGTCAATGGTAAAGCAACCGTACGAAATTGGTATGATAGCATCATTGTAGAAGAAATTGGTATGGCGGAAAATAGTAACGATGAGACTAGTTGTTGCAATAGCACGGCGGCAGATGACGACAGTGGATGGACAGGGCAAATAGGAGTCAAAGGCGACTAGTCGAAGCGGCAGTGATGGCTGCAAACGGCCATAGGATGATTAATTTTTGTTTTGTTTTTTTTATTTAAATTATTTTTTATATACATTTTTATTTTAATATTGTTAATAATTTCTCTCTCTCTTTATATTTTCTTTTTTAAATATTTTGACTTCTTTTGTTATAATTTTAAATATTATATATATATATATTATATATATTATTATATAATAATATAATATATTTTTTAAATATTTTGACTTCTTTTTTGTATGATTTATATATATATATATTATATATATATAAATATATATATATAATAATTTTTTTAATTTTTTTTAAATGGCCAAAGGCTTAACGGCAAAATGGAGAACCTCTGAACAAACTTTTTGTGGCTAAAGCCTCAATTGCAATGGCAACAAACTGGACGAAGGGTTTATAGCCAAAGTCCTAGTGATCAAACAGCGCGGCTCCGATACCAATGTAATGAACAGAGTTCATATATGCAATGGAAATATATAGGATATCTAGATTATGAAAATATCCATTTATAGGAGAAGTAATATATTTATATAAGCACGTTGAATGTACAAGAGATATTGATATGCCAATGGTTACAAATGAACGTCCTACTTATATACAAGGCAAGGTGCCTCTTCACGAATAGACATGTCTCAACCAACAGACATGTCCTTTCATAACTTATTAGTTTATACCTATTAATTATTAATTATATTATATATTTATGTTTATTACACCCATTTGGAGGAGTTTGTTAAAATTGTTTTCATGGGATAGTTATCTATGACCTTCTCGAGATTAATCCATCATGAGGTATAATGTAAAGCTATAAATAAGATAGAAGAATCAATTCTAAACATTGGGAGGAGGGGAGGTTGGTTAGATGTTGAACCACTTGCTGAGTGAGAGAGTGACCTATGCTTCAAGACATCGATTTGTGTGATTAAGGGTATACTCTTCATCTCTTGTTCTAGTCAATTTGCTGCTATAACACGTGTTGCAACGTGAGGTATTCTTTGGAGCAATGCAACTATCTCTTTCATTTAGAGATGTATTTCTCTTTAGAGGTTTGAGCGAGACAAGGCACAAGTTACAAGTTACAACATTGAGACTATTCCTTGTGTTTTTATAATAAGTTAATAACTGAAGGACCAGTGATCCCTAATGTCAAACATGTTGCGACTCAAATCCTCACCTTGTAATATCCCTAACCCGGAATATTCCTCTAACCCCAGCAAAACTCTAACCAAATATGTGCAAATGATATAATAACCAGGAAGCTCAAAATGACAAAATAACAATGGTACAGCATATAATAATGTAAACAGGAAATATAAGCAGATTCTCAAGAAATGCTAAGCCATTTTATTATACTGAGCAATAAAATGAGCACGGGAGGTGATCAGAAAGATGGCACTTCGACTTGCACGAGGCAAGTGAAGAAATACACTCAGAATAGCAAAGAATGGCCTCTCTCAGAACTACGTGGATGCTGCTGGAGAACTGTCGTGCTGTTGCTACTACTAGAAAACAAATGATGATTTGGGGCTGCTCCCCTCCTTGGAAAATGTTGAAACTCTAGAGTCGGGCTCTACTCAAGAAACCCAGAAAAACCCAAAAAGCTCTCCTGGAATAGCCGACCCCCAAAAAACACCCCATTGGGGTTCTACGTAGTCCCGCAATGCTCTACGTTGCCACTGAAGGAAACCCCTCTAAACTCTGCCTGAAACTCTACCTGAAACTCTGTCAAAAATCCTCCAATAGGCAAGGGTTGGTCTCCTGCTCAATCACCCAGCATAAATCCTCCTGCAAAAACCCCAATCCAACACTACTACCAGAAAGAACTGCGTCCCTCTCTCATTGCTGCGCAATCCTCCAAAACGCTGATGAAACTGCTGCTGAAATGCTGATAAAACTACTGCTGAAATGCTGATAAAACCATTGCTGAAATGCCAATGGAAATACCTTGCCCGAGCAGGCACTCGAAGTCCCCCGGGGCTAAGGGTGAGATCTCCGAACAGAGACACTCAATGCACTAAACAGTGTTGCAGACTAGCTAAATAGCCAGCGTGCTCAATGATCAAAATGAGGGGGCTCCTCTCTCTTTTATAGCCTTCGCCTCTCTCAATCCCAAGGCTCACCTCTTCCTGCATGGTTCCTCTCTTGCCATGTGTTCCTTGCCTCCTGCGCAATCTCTCCATGTGTCTGCGTGGGCTCCATTTCTGCGTCCCTCTTTGGCCCCCTTGGCTCCCCTTTAAGTCACAACATTGTGCTACTAGGAAGTGACCTTTTATTGAAAAAAGTGAGTTATATGTCCCCCATCCTCACTTTTTTTTTATTTACAAATAACTATAGAAGGCAAAAACTGAACAAAATCGAATATTCCAATTAGCCATGGCTAATTAGGAATATTACAGTCTCCCCCGGCAAAATGTTACTTGTCCTCAAGCAACTGAAGTGATGGATGTTGTAAGATCTTCTCACTCTCCCAAGTGGCATCCTCATCCGGCAAATTCTTCCACCTCACCAAGAATTCCCGGACCGTCCTGGTCCGCAGCTACCTCTCCCTAGTATCAATAATAGCCTCCAGCTGCAATACCAAATGCCCCTCATCATCCATGGGTGGTAGCTCAAATGTCACTATCACCTGCTACCCCAATGCCTTCTTCTGGCATGATACATGAAAAACATTATGAATCTTGCTGCCTTGGGGCAGCTCCAACTCATATGCAACCTATCCAATCCTGTGTATCACCCTGTACGGCCCATAAAAGCGAGGCTTGAGCTTCTCAGCTCCCTTCTGCTTTAGTGACGACAGTCGGTATGGTTGTAATCGTAGGTAGACCATGTCCCCCACCTCGAACTCTCTCTCCACCCTACCCCTGTCGACATATAGCTTCTGCTAGTTCTGCGCTGTAGCCATGTTATCCTTGAGAGCTCGGAGAATATCCTGACTCTCTTGGATCCAAATCTTGGCTCTAGGAGCCTTGCTATCACCAAACATCACGTCAGCAAAAGATAAAGGATGATACCCATATAAGGCATAGAATGACATACCGATGGACATGTGATGTGAAGTATTGTAGCAGTGCTCCCCTAGATGCAGCCACCTCAACCATGCTCGTTGCTGCCCACTGACATAGTTACGTAAGTAGCCCTCTAGCCACTTGTTAACTATCTCTGTCTGCCCATCCGTCTGTGGGTGATAACTGGTACTCGGTGTCAACTCCGTCCCCACCAACCAGAAAAGCTCCTGCCAAAACCCGCCCATGACACGGTTGTCCCTATCGCTGACGATGGTCTTAGGAAGACCATGTAGCCTGAAGATCTCTCTGAAGAACAGCTCGGCCAACTGTGCTGCTGTATAGTATGCGGATATGGCAAAAAAGTGTGCATACTTCGTCAGTCGATCAACGACGACAAAGATACAATCCTTGCCCTGTACCATGGGCAACCCTGTGATGAAGTCCATCGAAATACTCTCCCATTTCCCCTTCGGAATGGGAAGAGGCTGCAATAATCCCGCAGAATGGCTCATCTCTCCCTTGTTCCTCTAGCAAACATCGCACTCCCGGATGTGCTGGAGTACGTCCTCCTTGTGGCCCTTCCATGAGAACCTCTCCCTAATGGCCCCGTAGGTTTTGGTAAACCCTTGATGTCCTGCCAATGGTGAATCATGTGATGCCTGGAGTATCTTCTTCTTGAGCTGAGACCCCTCAGTCAAGAAGATCCAGTCCCTATAATAGATGATCTCATCGACCACCCTGTACCTGCCCATCCAGAACCTCACATGCAAACCTATCCTTGGAGTACTCTACTAAGAGTCGAGCCCTCTAGTCTGTATCCAAGCTCATAAGAGACAACGTGGCTGGTCTACATGAAAGGGCATCTGCTACCACGTTACTCTTACCCTTGACATACTCAATGTCAGTCATATGCCTGGATCTTGCTGATCCACTTCTGCTGCCTCTCCCGTAGCTGCTTCTGCTCCAAAAAGAACTTGATGTTGTTGTAATCAGTCCTCACCCTGAACCTGTTACCCACCAAATGCTGCCGGTACTTAGCCAATGCATGCATGATGGCCAGCATCTCCTTGTCGTATATAGAATACAACCTCTCGTGCGGAAGGAGCTTCCGACTCTCAAAGACTGTAGGGTGACCTCCCTGCATCAACACTGCACCGATCCCCTCTCCCGACGCATCACACTCCAAAACAAATGGCTGCGTAAAATCTGGAAACGCAAGCACTGGGCAGCTGCTCATAACCTCCTTGAACCTGTCAAAGGCCCGCTGCACTGTATTTGACCAACTGAATGCCCCCTTCCTCATCAAATCTGGCAGGGGTGCAGCAAGCTGCGAGAAACCTTTGACGAAGTTCCGATAGTAATTACAAATGCCAATGAATCCTCGAAGTTCCGTCACATTTCTCGACTCCAGCCATTCTCTGATGGCCCTGATCTTCTCCTCGTGGACTCTCACTCCGTCCACCCATATGATGTGTCCCAGATACAACATCCGTCAACCCAAACTCACACTTGGAGGGTTTGGCATAGAACTGCTGCTCCTGTCAGATACGCAATACCGTCTCAATGTGCTAGAGATGCTCCTCCCAAGTCCTGCTGTAAATGAGAATGTCATCAAAGAATACCAACACAAACTTCCTCAAGTGACCACGGAAGATGTGATTCATGCAGGACTGAAATGTAGCGGGGGCGTTGGTTAGCCCAAAAGGCATCACCAAGAACTCAAAGTGCCCATAGTGACACTTGAAGGCGGTCTTGAGAATGTCCTGCTCCCTCACGCGAATCTGATGGTACCTAGATCTCAAATCTATCTTCGAGAAGAATCATGCTCCCCTCAACTCGTCCATCAACTCATTGATCCTAGGTATGGGTTACCTGTTCTTCAAGGTCTTCTTGTTCAGGGCCCTGTAGTCAATGCACATCCTCAATGTACTGTCCTTCTTCTTCCCCAACACTACAAAAGAAGCAAAAGGACTTGTGCTCGGTCGAATGTGCCCAAGACCCAGCAACTCCTGGATAACCCGCTCAATCTCATCCCGATAGGCCTTGGGGTGCCTATAAGGGGGTGGTGATCACTACCTGTATGCCCTGCTCAAGCACAATGGTGTGCTCAAACCCCCGATCCGGTGGCTGTCCTGGTGGAATCTCCCCAAACACTATGGCATACCGATCAAGGATGCACTGTATCTCTGGATGTACCGTCTGCCCTGTAGTACCTGCCTCTGATGCATGCAGCTCCACTGCCCACTCTATATCTCCCTTCCAGAAGACTGCCTCCATCCAATGAGTCGACACAATCTGAGGCGGATATGTGCTGCCCTCGTATCTTCTCATGCCTCCCTGTCTTCTCATCATCCCACTCCATCTCTAGGGTCTTCCAATCCGTTGTGACCTTCCCTAGAGTGATAAGTCACTAAACACCCAGTATCATGTTGGTGTCCGGGATATTGACCACGAAAAAGTGGTCAGTCAATGTGTAGGTGCCTATCGTCACTGAAAGCTCTAGAACATAACGAGCACACATCATGGTCTGATCTCCTGGGACGAAGACTGAAAACCCATCGAAGCTCTCTGTCTAAATACCTCTCCGCTCAACCATCTGTGCATCGATGAAGTTGTGGGTCGCCCCACTGTCAACCAAAACTGATACTCGCTGGCCACGTACTGCCCCTCGTACGCGTAGCGTTAGATACTTGGGAACTCCTCGCAATGCTACAAGGGCCCCTCCAGTTGGTGCAAAATATGCACCACGTGCTGCTGGCGGTGGAGGTGGCAAGGTCCCTGTATGGCATAGCTATCTCCTGCCTCCACATCATCCTCGTCATCCTCTTCTCCACTGCTCTCAGAAAAGACCTCAATAAAATGTGCTTTACCCGTAGCACATCTATGTCCCGGTGCCCATGGCTCCTGAGAAGTGAAGCACAACCGCTTCTTCTTCAACTCCCTCTTGACATCGTCCTCAATCTGTACTCGTCCTGGATTCCCCTTTGGGGGTGGAATCCTCACATCCTTCCCCTTAGACTGAAAAGGTTGTCTTTGGGAGTAAGGTGTCCAGGTCCTGGGTAAGACATCCTGTAAGTCCCGTGTCCTGCTGATAGCGTCCTGGAGCGTGGCTGGTCTAGTGGATCGGACTAGACCGCGAAGTGGCTCTGCTAACCCCTCAACTACATATAGACTCTCCGTGTCGTGGATAGGTCTGGCACCATCACGAATACCCTCAAGAAATCTACAATGTAGGTCTTTGGGCTCCCTGTCTGTTTGAGCCTCGTCAGCTCAACAAAATACTGCTCTGAATTCTTCCGATCAAATCGCTCCATCAATCTCCTGGTAAACTCTGCATATGTCGTCATTGCAGAGTGCCCGAGTGTAACCATCCCGTGAAACCACCAATCCTGGGCCTCGCCATCCAAATGCAATGTTGCCACCTTGATGGCCTCTGCCTCCGACATCTAGTTAAGCTGGAAATAAATGTCCAGCTTCTCCACCCAAGACTTCGTCGAACTGTTTGATGAACCATCAAACATAGGCAAGTGGAATCTCCTTGCTACACGGTGGGTGTCACCATCATTGTTGGTACCATTTCATTGCCATCATTTTCTTCTAGAAATCCATCATTTGTCTATCATTTTCTCCCATAAACCCCTCATAGTCCATTGAAATTGATTAATCAAAGCATTATAGTTGTTATTTTACATTAAATTTAATTTGTGAATTTTTATGTTAAAAATTAGAAATTTTCAACAAAATTACGGGATGTCATGACTTCTTGTACTTGGTTTATGTTGTGACACGTGGCATGGCAGAAAAATCAAAACAGAGGATAGGAACATGATCTAGGATGTACATACATGGTGAAAGATCTATTCAACAGCGAATCTAAAGCTCCTGGATACATGGTCAATGCTGGTCAAACCCAGCCTTTTTGGTCATAAAAGCAGCAAAAAGCCAGAGTTACCTAAACTGATTTCATTTTGTTTTGGAAATCAGTTAAGATTAGGAAAAAACCAAAAATCGCCTTTTTGATTGTAAAAGCAGAAACATCTGCATGATAATGTATGTACATTCGATTATAGACTGGAAGGAAAGTTAGTGAACAAAGGATATAGTAGAGAAGCAGATTAAAAAGACTGCGTATTGTATTTTTCCAAAAACGTTGTTCTTGCATGTAATTTGATTTCCAGAACTTAATTACAGGCATTGTTTCACCATTACAGTGCTTATGCTTTAACGTTTTCATCACCTGAAGTTTCCTAAGTGTGCCATTGAAGCGTGGACGGGCCCTACGTGGAGATTGGTATACTTTTGTTTTCATTTCCATAGCGTTTTCAAATCTGAATAGTGTTGAATAGCGTTTGATGTTATTTTCTTGCCTGTGAGTTTATTGATTCCATTAGAAGTTCTTGCAAGTATTATTGTATGATTCATGGTGATAGCTTGAAAATTCGATTGCTAGATTATTGAACAAGATCTTGTAAAAAATTTAATCGACCATTGAATTTCGAAGTATCTATGTGGACTCTGTTTTCATGCATTTGAGTTTTAGTGTGCTTAAAAGAGTTTTTGGCTTTCATGAATGCTTAGTGTGTAAGCTGGAAAGAACTTATGTAAATGATATCCTTGTAAGAGGGTTGAAAACTCAGACTAGTAACACGTAGTTTCTTTAGAACAGTTAATTAAATTAGATGATCTGGGTGTTAAAGTGTTAAAGGAAACATATTTCAATCTCCTGTAAAGGAGTGTTGTAGCCTGTCATAGTAGACACTTAGTTAGGTAGATGAGATCCTTTTAGGTCTATAGACTTTAGACACGTGCCTCTAAATTTACCTACCTTGGTTGACATTAAATTTAGTCTAATCTAGCACCCTACATTGGCCACTACATTTTGGTGCCGTTGCCGGGAAGGCGCAGTTAGAGGATTTCTAAAAAAAAAAACAAAATATAAAAAAACAAAAAAAAAAAAAAAAACATAGATTTGATTTTAATTCGTCATTTTAGAAGTCATGTTTGCTTATGCCTAGATCTAGAGATAATAAAGGTAGATTCATAAAAAACCCCCATCCAAAAACTAACCTACCACCAGGAGCAAACCCTTTAGGAAAAATTGAACACACAACACCAGCTGAGAAAGTCACCATGCAAAAATTAGAGGATAAACACAAATCAGGGCAAAGACTTACACTTATTGAGAGACAAATCCTATTGGCACATGAATCACAGAAGAAACATCCCCCTGAATCCTCTGCAAAAAGAGAAAGTAGTAAAATAACTCAACAATCTCTAGAACAACTTCTCTTTGAAACAAGTGACACTGAACAAGAAATTAAATCACCAGAGGAATCTATCAAAATGGCTGAGGAAGGAGGAGGATCAGCAAGAAGACCCACTCCTAAACAACAAGATCAAAGAGAGGAGGAAGAGTCAACCTTTAAATTTCCTATTCAAGAACCAGGAGACAATCATGATGAGGAAATAAAAATGAAAAACATACATCCTTCTGTGTTACCAAACTTTTATGGCATGGCTTCAAAAGATCCAGATTCATTCTTGTTTGAGTTTGACATTGTATGTCGAACATATGGTTACACAGATGATGCCCATAGGCTTAGACTCTTCCCAGCAACATTAAAAGCATAAGCACTAAGATGGTTCATGGGACTTGGTGAACATGCAATAACTGATTGGGATGGCATGAGAAGAATATTCCTAAAGAAATACCAACCTTATTGTAGATTGAAAGATTCTAAAGATGATATCTTTAGGATGAATCAACAAGAGGATGAAAATTTAGAGGAGTACTTGGAACGATTTGCTTACAATTTGCAAAAATCAAAACATCGATCCATGACTCTTGATCTGATTCGAACATATTTTTGAAGGGCATTCGAGAGGAATACTTAGATGATCTTAATTTGATGGGCAAAGGTGATATTTCCACCTTACCTTTTGAAGAAATTGCTGATTTATGTGAAAAGTATTCTAGGAGCAAAGCCAAAAATGGAAAAAGAGCCATATCATCCAAAGCCACAAAATCTGCTTCAATAAGTGTCACAAGAGCTGAAATAGGAAATTTGTTAGAAGAATTCAAAACAGATCTATTAAGTATCTTAGGAACTCAAATTGACACTCTCAAAGCCAAGAAAAGACAAGAAGAGGAAGATCAAATAATGGTTGTCTTTTGTCCAAAATGTCGAAAGAAACATGCCTTAAAACACTGCCCATTAGAAAACATTCAAGTTTGTGCCTTTTGTACTGAAAATCATGATATATTTCATTGCTCTAAAGTCAAGATTTTGCAGAATTGTAATGTGGCAGCTAACACAAATATGGAGAATGTGTATTTCATGGGCGCAAAGAGACCATGGCAACCAAGACCTCCACCTCAAGGTATGTTTCCAAACCAAAATTTGCAATTTCCTGCACAAGATCAAATGTATGCTCAGAATTCGTGGAATGTACCCATGCCATGGCAGCACTAAAATTACCCGCAACAACAATGGAGACCATCTCAGCAATACTCTCAACAATATCAACCATATCCTCAACCATACCAACCATATTCGCAGCCATATCAATAGTATCATCAGCCATATTCGCAATATCCTCAAACATATCAGCAATATCCTCAGCAACAAGTTGTTTATCAACCCCCAACACACTCAACAAGCATTGCTGCTCCCTCACAATAAATCCCACAATTACACTTTCCATCTAACCAACAACCTCCTAGACCTACT
>APFE030583670.1:0-11065 GCA_000404065.3 Pinus taeda | reverse complement strand
AGGTACTCTGAATAAAGTTGTTGATATGCTTTCAAGGCCTATTATTGGTGTTGTTACTTTACTTAACAATGATTCCATTGTACATGATAGTTACATAGAATATTATGCATCTGATGATGACTTTAAAGATGTGTATGCTAGCTTGAGTAAAGGGAATCATGTAGAGAAAAATGACTATCACATGCATAACAATTTGCTGTTTCATTTGGGAAAGTTGTGTATACCACAGGGGGAGAGAATAAATGTCATAAGAGAAGCTCATTCTTCTCTTATTGCTGGCCATTTTGGTGTAAGCAAAACAGTTGCACATCTACAAAGGTATTGCTATTGGCCTTGCATGGTAGATTCTGTTTCAAGGTTCATAAGAGGTTGTTCATTATGTGCTACAAGAAAGCCTAGTAATAGGAAGCTTGGCTTGTATACTCCTTTGCTGGTACCTTCTAGACCATGGGAGAGCATACCTATGGATTTTGTAGGAGGTTTGCCAAAATCTAGAAAGCAACATGATTATTTATATGTAGTAGTTGATTGTTTCAGCAAAATGTGTATACTTATGCCTTGTAAGAAAACTATAACTGCTGAAAAAACTGTTGAATTATTTTTTCATCATGTATGGATTCACTTTGGTTTGCCTACTTCCATTATTAGTGACAGGGATTCCAGATTTGTGGGGAATTTTTGGTCCAACCTATGGGAGATGATGGACACAAAGTTGAAGAAAAGAGATGCTTTCCATCCGCAAACATATGGACAAACCGAAGTTGTGAACAGAACCATTGTGCACCTCTTGAGAGGATATTGTAGTAAGCATCCCAAGCTTTGGGATGAAAATTTGCACTACATACAGAATGCTTACAACCGTGCCAAGCACTCTTCCACAAACACCTCACCGTTTGAAGCTTGTTTTGGTTACTTGCCCAAATCACCTCTTGATTTCATCCTTGAGAAAGATGTCACCATTGAGGGACATAGTGATATTGACAAAGCTCATTCATTCATTGAAATAATTCAGCAAATACATCAACAAATTCAAGAACAACTTGAGAAGAGTCAAGGCAAGTACAAGGAAAGACATGAAAAGCATAGATTCGATCACAAGTTTCAATAAGGGGATGAGGTATGTCTGTACATTAGTAAGGAAAGGATGCAAGGAGAAGGTAAAAAGTTGAAGCCTATTCATTATGGTCCATTCAAAATCCTCAAGAAGGTTGGAAATAATGCTTTTCAATTAGATTTGGCCTTCCTACATGCAAATGTATTCTGTTGTTAATGTGGAGAACTTACGTTTGTATGAACCTCCTTTGATCGCTGATCATGAAAGCACTGTTCAACTGCCATCTATAGAAGATTTCTAGCTAGAATTATTAGATGAACTGAAAGAAGATACAATCCTTGATAGAAGGACACACACTTCAAGGAGGGGCAATGTAGATTATGTTCGGGTTGGTTTCAAAGGTAGCAAACTGAACAAGGCAAAGTGGATGGAGGTGGACAGAGTGAGGGCACTGTACCCTCACCTCTTTAACAGGTAGTTGAAGGCTTTTGGGGTCCAAAAGCTTCCCAATGGGGAGGCGTGATCAGGGGCTCATGTCCCAAGTGTCGTAAAATGCTCAAACTTGAAAGTGCTCAAAATTGGCTCAAACTTGAATGATCAGATAGTGCTCATCCTCCCGATTTCGGTGCCACAAACGGTTCGAAAAACAGTTGTCGTATGTGAAAGTTATGTCAAAAACAAAATCGCCCAATAACCCTTAAATTTTGAATTTTCAAAAAAAAATTAAAAGAGGAATATTCCATAGAATATTCCTCAAAATATTCCATGGAATATTCCTTTGGATGGGCCAATCAGAAGCTGCCATGTGGAAAGCCCAGAGGCCACCACGTGGCTCAGGTGACATCAGCACACATATGGGCGCGTTGTAATTTTTTTTTTGCATTGGCAAGTTTTGAACCCATGACCTGCCTGCCATAAGCCCAAAGCCTTTCCGTTAGGCTACAAGAGCAGTCATTGTTATATTGGTGGAGGAAACTAAATTTGAGTTTTGAAATTGGTTTAGGCGGGTAGATAAGGGGCCCAGCCCTTAAGGGCTAGCCCCCATGCCATATGACCAAGCCCCTTGAACCGCAGGCTAAACCCCTAAACACCGGCACAAAATCTGAGGTAAACCGCCAAGTTAGTTGTGGTCACATGCGCGTTTATAGCCGGCAGTCAAGGCAGAGTTGGCGGAACTATTGGTGGTGGCACCAAATTTGGCAGACGCCCTAGATTTGGTGGGGCTAACTGGCCCCAACTACAATTAGCTGGAGTTGTTTTAGGCTAAACTGGAGGGAATAATTAATGGGCCATAAATTTGGCTAGGGAAGGCGGTTTTGGATGAATTGTTTTTTGATTTTGATTATTTTGGACATTCTAAAGCCATTGGCACAGGTCTTTTAGCCATCAGAGGTCATTTGCATAGGTTTTGGAGCCATGGAAGTTCTAGGAGCCACTAGGGCCCAGTATTGAGAGAACTGTATCAGGTTGCAAGTATCCATTAGAGGTGAACCAGCAGTCAATCATGAAGGATTCATGTGTTCTGAATCTGTTTTTACAGTCTATTTCACCTGTAGAGACTTCTATTCAGCTGTAAATTCATTTTGAGCATTTAATTAAAACAAGGACAAGCCCATTTGGGAGCCTTGGACCCAGCAGACATAGTCCAGGAGGGGTGAACTACTTCATCAACTTCTTTTGCATCTATGGTTGATTTATTTTGTAGAACAAATTCGTTTGAATGTGTTAAATAATAAAAGGAAATAATTCTGCTATGCTTGAATGGATCATGAACAGCTGAAAATTTCATTTGTTTCTTTACTGCAAGACATGGGAATCTTTTAAACATGTTTACTACTAAATTGAATACCTTGCAAACCTTTTTCAAGTAGTTTCAAATTCAGATCAACCAGGTCCTCCTCCTTCTTGGTCTTGTCCACATCCAAGGGCATTTATCTTTATCATTCCCCTGGCTTTTACACTTGAGAGACCAAACTTCTTCACACACCTCCGGTCGCACTGCTTGTTCTTTTTTCAAGCTTTGTAGTTCCAAGCAAAGGTTTTGTAGCTCTACATGTATCTGCTGAACCCCCAATGAAGAATCTTGAATAGGAGTTTTGTGCAATCTAATCACAATTTCCAGGGCTTTTGCCTGAGTTCCTATCTTTTGTTGTGATAAAGCAATCCTTAACTACAGTAAGAGCACAACAATAAACCAATCGTGGTGCTGACTATCTGTGAGATTCATATTAGCTTTGTGGATCCTGCACTTCAGTCTTTGATCTAGCTCCCATGGCATTTCACCAGGCCTCATCATGATTTCCTTAAATCCAATTACCGATTGCGAGGCAGACTTAGGCTTACCAAATTCCTTTTTCAAAGAGGTCTAAGTATTTGCTAATGATGCCAATGGATTATCAGTGAAGTACTTAATGTACCATAATTTATTGTGATGTCCACACAGCCTTCACAAAAAACCAAAACTGATCTGGATCCTCACTTCCTAAGCCCTTGAAAAATGGTAACTTCATTATATTTGACATGTTGACTCGCGACGATGGTGGTGGCTGTGTGGGTGAAGGTGTATGTTGTGGAGGTGAGGGTAGAGGTGGTCTGTACAGATGAGGTATTTGAAAAAAACCCTACCTTATCAGCTAGACAGTGCTCTACAATCAAGTACGTGCTTCTCCACCATCATCACTCATAGGAGGTTCAATCAACTTGCTATATTTAGGACCTGTTCTACCCCTATCCCTGAAGAGCTTCCCACTTCACATAGCTCCAAACATTAAGCCAGTGGCATAAATTGTTTTTCACACAAAAACATCTTAATCCAAGTATTCAAAGATTGTAGATACTTACCTCGTGGTCCTTTGAAGAAACATTGCTATGATTCACTGTAACTGTCTGAGGTGTTGAACATAAACTCTTTAACAAATACTCTTATAACCTGATCAAGACAATGGTTGACAACATATAGGATCTTATCTTCATAAGCTTCCAGCCTTCACACAAATTCTGGAGTCCATAGTATTGGAATGTTAAGCTTCCACCTCCCTTGATCATCTGCCAATTTGACTATCCACTCATATAGTTCAATTAGGAAGGTGCAGAAGAAACTTTCATGTGTTTTTGTGTACAAATACTGTCCAACCACGGTTATTTTGCCAAGTGTCGATTCCATTTTTCCTATACCACAAATTCATGGATCTTTCTATCCAACCACATCTCAATTTCCTTCTTGGTCAGATTCCAGTGATGTCACATCACACATTTCTTTATGCAGATCTTGGTTCCAGAAATGAAATCCTTTTTTGGCTTAGGGGGTCCTGACCCAGTTTCAAAGTTAGTTGCACCAAACAAATCCCTACACTATTGGCCCTTTTGGCACCAATCCACGATGTGCAGACTGAAGTCTCACTCGAAGCAATATGGGGGGATGCTCGAACCAAGTTTCCACACCTACAGATTGGTGTGATGTCCTTCTCCGGCCTAGATTTGCCTTCGCATAGATATATAAGCCCTTATGGTTTATAATTGTAACTTCCTTTAATTGGCCTCTAGACCTCCGCGATGGTCTATGACTATCTTTTTCAAACCCTGAATAGGTGAATTAGCTACATCTTACACACAACATAGATTACCCTTAGATCAACATTTACTCAGATTTGCCTAAGTGTTCGATAACTTTAACAGGAAGTGTTATGATCTTTCCATAATCACTTAACATTAACTTCATTTAGTTAATTATATAGATCAAGTAAGTCATGCATCAATGCATTATTATTTCATAAAGAAAACATTCATCACAACATATATCACAATCATACATAACAGAAGTAAAGAGCTAAAACACAGGAATTTCTGTAATAATTTTCTTTATTGATCTTCAATATATGTTTACAGACTCAATACTTCCTTGCACACTTAGCTAGAGGGGTCCACACACTTAGTTGTAGATGTTACTCTAGGCCTTTGGGCACTCAACTACAGAGCCTTTCCCTCCTCTAAGACTTCTATCTCTGTGCTAAACTTCTGCACTCATACCCATATACTTCTCCTTACTGCATTGCCTTAGACTCTCTAAGACACACCTATTTATACAATCCCATGGCTCGCAAACCATGGGTAGATCTCAAAAGCTTACTCATCTTTACATAAAGGAGGGTAAAAACCCTTTTTGACTCTTAACTAGCTGCATGCTCTATGAACACAATTTGCGGGTACTTTTCATCTTTTTGCATCAGAGCATGGGCTTTTACCCCAAAACTTAGGCTTTTCCCCAAAACTAACCCCAGGGGACGCCATCCCAACATATGGTTTTACCAAATCCCAAATATTAGGTGTCAACGATATATATGTTTTAAGAATATAATATAATATAATACATCTAATTTCACAGTATAAACATTTTTTATATTTAGTGGGTTAAAGTTTGCATAACATACATGATGGTGAATGCACAAGAGTGATTTTGAATTTTACAAGTTGATGGATACACAAGAACAAGGTTGAATTTTGCACAACATGATAACATGATGACTTGGTGGATGCACAAGAAGGGGGTTGAATATTGCAGATTTGGTAGATGGACAAGAACGAGGCTTTAAAATGTTGTGTGGGAATATGAGGGACAAGCATAACATATAATTTACCTTTACATAAAGGAAGGGATTTTCAATATAAATAACAAAGGCTATTTCACACCACAAATGTGGTTTAAATATTTGATTTTCCAATCATATTGATGTGCAAAAGGATTATCAACATTTGTTGTAGTAGTCATTTTAGTAGGTTGTATGTTTAGTTAGAAATAATTAGAACAACAAAAAGAGATATTATTGGAGAAATATGAAGGAAAATACTCCAAAGAACAGGTCCTTCATATCATCTACTTCTAATTGGTATTTTCCATTGAGCGACAATTTTAGGATGACCATTTCTTATTGGATATCAATCATGTGTTTGAATCATTTTTTATGGTGTAAATGGATTCAACATCATAAAAAATACTTGGGGCATTTAAAATCATGAAGCTTGACAACTATAACTCAGTTTCCAAACAAATCCACTAGACTTTGTTAAAATCATGCCCAAAACTTGTATTGTTTTCTTGTAAAAAATGCGGCCTCCTTATACTACATGCATCCTACTAGGTATGGAAAAATGTTTAAGATATGGGGAAGTTTGAACTATTCAAAGAGACCCTAGTTTAATATTTAACATATTATTGTTGGTATTTTAGTTAATAAAAATTTAATTAAACAAGAAAGAAAATGCACGAAAATAAGAAATTGAATTCACAAAATAAACACAAAATTTATGTGGTAAAACCTTGAGAGCGTATAAAGGAAACCTCCATGGGGAAATGGATTGGAATGATTTATTATTCAAGGTCAACAATGAATCTCCAAAAATACAATATACCTTTCAGAAAACAACATTTTAATACAAAGGCAATATTACAAAAAATTCCTATCATTGTGCAACTTCCTAAATGGTAAAACAAGGCTTACTAAGGTTAATTACATTTACAAAATCTCTTAGATGTTTTCATGATTAACAATATCCACCATGATAACAATTTTCCTAATCCCTTTCCCATGCTCATTCACATCCTTTCTACGAGCCAAGAGAAGGAAAACACCACCACAACTTCTCTACCAAAACTGGTTTTATGAACATGTCTATGCAATTCTCCTTTGTGGGGACCTTATTGAGAGCTACTTCACTACAATCAATTACATGCCTTACAAAATGGTATTTCAACATGTTTAGTCTTGTTGTGATAAGTTGGATTATTGGCCAAATGAATAACACTATGACTATCACAAAATATATTCACTCTCTCATGCATCCTTCCAAGCTCACTGAGTAGACCCTTCAAACAGATTGTGTCTTTACGGGCATGTGAAGTAGCTATATGTTATGCCTCAGTAGTGGAAAAGGAGATTTTTTACTGAAGCTTTGACATCCAACTAATCACTCCACTTGCAATAGTAAATACATATGTTGTAGTAGATATCCTCTTTTCCAAGTCACCAGCATAATCTAAATCAATATATCCATAGACTCAATCACCAAAACCATTAAATATGATATATAGTCACTTATGCCTCTCAAATACCAAAGAGCCATTTCACTGCTTACTAAGGTTCTTTTCCTAGATTTTCCATGAACTTGAAAACTCCAACTGCATGTGAAATGTTAGGTCTTGTAGACACCATCACATACATTAAGTTTCCTACTACATTTTCATATGGTACACGAGACATATACTCCTTTTCTTCATCATTTCTAGGACTTCAACCCAAATAAAGATTAAAATAGGAATCAGAAGGAACATGAACAAGTCTCACATTATTCACACTGAACTTTGCAATTATTTTCTCCACATACCTTTGTTGTGACAACCAAAGCTTTTAATTTTTTCTATTTTGGTGTATCTCCATGCCCATGATCTATTTTCCATCTACAATATCCTCCATATCGAATGTCCTAGCAAGTTCAACCTTTAATCTATTGATATCTTCCATGATTTTTCTTGCAATAAGCATATTGTCAACATACAAAACCAAGATAATGAATATATCATTGAAAATTTTAAAATACACACAATGATCATATTTACTTCTAGTGAAGTTCTGGCTCAACATGAAGAGTCAAACTTCTTTTACCATAGCTTGGGTAACTGTCTCACGCCATATCCGATATCTTCAGCCTGTAAAATAATCTCCTATTGTGACCTTGTGCAAAACCTTGTGGTTGTTCCATATAGATGTCATCATCAAAATATCCATGAAGAACATTTTTTTATCATCTTATCGTTCTAACTCAAGGTCAAGTAATGTAGTTAGTGATAACACTATACAAATAGAAATATGTTTTATAACTTGTGAAAAATTCCCATGAAAGTCCATACCTTATACCTGAGAGTACCCTTTTGCTACCATCCTTGCCTTAGATATTTCAATATTTTCATCAATGTTTATCTTCAACTTGAAGACCAATTTACATCCAACAATACTTCTCCCTTTTGGAAGTTTTACAAGATCCTAGTTTTTGTTCTTGGCCAAGGGATCCATTTCCTCATCCATAGCCTTCTTATGTTTCTCACTATCTACATCATCCATTTCTTCTTGATAACAAGAAGGTTCCCCATCCTTAGTAATAAAAGAAGGAAATGAAGCATGATCTTCATACCTATTGGATGATCTTCCTTCCCTTGTAGACCTCCTAAGAGTGACTGGTTGTTGGATTTCTACACTTTATATCTTGTTCACCTTTTTATTTAGAAGCTTCCTCTTCCTCCTGACTTTCCCAAAAAGGGGGAGTCTCCAACAAAACATTCTAATTCCGCAATACCTATTCTTATTCACCTTTTCAACATCTTCTTTTAGAAAAGAAGATTCATCAAACATTATGTCTCTATTAATGATGATCTTATGCATAGAATGATCCCACAACCTATATCCTTTCACAACATCATCATACTAAACAAAGACATAACATTTTTCTTTTGAGTCTAACTTAGAATGTTGATTGTTTGGAATAAGAGCATATGAATTACAAGAAAAAAATATTAAATATGAATAATCACAAGATTTACTCAACCAAATTTCTTCAGGAATTTTACAATTTATAGAAATTTAAGGTGAGTTGTTTACCAAATAACAAGTAGTGGATACTTATTCCAGTCACAACTCCTTCTGCATATTAGCATTTCTTATCATGCTTTTGGCTCTTTCCATAAGATTCTTATTCATACATTCAACAATGCAATTTTTTTAGGAGTATTAACAACAATTTTGTGTCTAAAATTTCTTTCATTTTTACAACACTGTTGAAATTCTAATGAAGTAAAGTCACCACCATTTCCAATTCTTAAATATTTTACTGTATTGCAATTTTTCTTTCCACCATAACTTTAAATTGTTTAAAATCATTAAATACATCAACCTTTATTTTTAACAAATAAACCCAAACTTTCCTAGAATAGTCATTAATAAATGTTATAGAGTAGGATACATCTCCATAAGACACTTTGGGAGATGGTCCCCACATATCAGAATGAATATAAACTAAAACTCCTTTACTAATATGACTTGCATATACACAATTTTTGAAAAAATACAAACTCAACGATTTCAAATTAGGAAGTAGTTTGTGATTCAGTAGTACCTAAAGGCCCTTCTCACTCATGTGACATAACAGTTGATGCCATAAGTGTGTAACTTATTTTTCCTCGTCAAATATAGTCACTTCTTTATTAACTTGACTACTTCCTTTAAGTCTGCAAAGGTTTCTAATCTTCTCGACCTTGATAACAACTAAAGTTCCCATCAAAACTCTTAGCACTCCACCTTGACATGTGAATTTCTAGCCCTCTAAATCCAGTACTCCTAAAGAAATAAAATTCTTTTTCAATTGATTTTAATGTAGATAACATTAGTCGATGTTATAATCGAATTATCATACCTCATCTATCATACCTAACTTGACTTGATTTTCTTCCTTCTTTGGGTTTTCACCAAACTCTTTGTTGATTTTTTCCACAACACTAAAGAATACGGTTTAAGTTGAAGATCGTAGCCATAACACTTCTACTTTGTACAATAGAATATCAAATAACAACAAGTCAACCAGTAAACAAGACAAATTTTAACCATTAACTGGTTATATTACAAAGTTTAATACAACAATATTAGGGCTCCTATACCATGGATCATGGCCCTTACATACAAACCTGATACAAGGACACAACTAGGGATCAATGTCTACAATTATGACCACTGATTTTCCCTTAACAAAGTACACTTTAACTACTTGTTGAAGGTGCACATGGCAATCTTTTCAATCCATGTACCTTGAAGACATCTGGAAGGTACTTTTCTCCACATTTGTTTATCACTACAACTTATGAAACTTTAGAACGCTTGCATCTTTAGCCACCCAATCTTCCATTATCAACTCTCCTAGCTATTCCAGGAGCAGCTAAACAAAGGCTCATCAAATTGCCCACTAGTAATGTGAAGGCCGCTCCATTGTCTCTACTCTTAGGGACTTCAAGTCTACCCTCTTATCAATGATTTCCCAACCTTAAAATCATTGAACTAGGGTCCACAATATGCCTCCTAACTGTCCCTTCGTTGTTCTAAGGATCACTGTACATGAGGTCTTCAACTTTGGCCCACTAGTTGTCCTTTAACAACACATAAGGTCTTCACTACCACCCTCTTATCAACCATATTCCAACTTAAATTTGCAAAAATAAGGCTTCATCAAATAACCTTCTTATCACTAATTTTTCTCACCCCAAATCAATGAACTATGGCTTGATCAAACTGCCCACTAATAACCATTTTTCTCCACCAAAGGATAGTACTTAGGGCATCCAAACAAGAAATCCTCTTAACAAATATATGCACCAACAAACACTGTACTAGAGTTACTCCAAACTACTATTCAAAACTCCATGAAAATACCTATTTCATCCTTCATCAAGTCAACCCTTCTCATTGTTGCTTCTTTTGAGGGTTCTACCAAAAACAAAGAGTATTTATGCCTAACCACACCATAGAAACAATAGCCTCATTTCTAATGTTTTTATGGTCATAAAAGAATGAAAATATTCCCTTTCTTAGGGCCTCACCCCTCTTAACTAATCTATGATTTGGTTCACATTCACACAAAACAAAATTATGAATCAAATGGGAAGTGTAACCTCAAAATGAGAACTATAGCCAACAAAATCCAAAAAAACATGAAAAAAAGAAACCAAAAATGAAAAGGGTGTATGCCAGACCAATACCTTTTATTTTATTTTTTATTTTTTCTTTCAAGTAAATTTTCAGTACTTTTTAAGATTGGTAGTGAAAACCGTTTTTTTTTGGTGCAAAAAATACCTTGAAAACAAAAAGTGTTGATGCTTGAACAACACCTTCTTTTTGGGGGGTAAAGTTTCAACAAATTGAGCAATGACATTAAAGATAGAATATCATGACTCCAAAAAAACTTAAAATTCTAGCGATT
>APFE030583668.1:163700-192665 GCA_000404065.3 Pinus taeda | reverse complement strand
GACTGTCAAAAGAAAAAATGTGCCAACCGCATTTGCTGACCTAGAAAGCTCATTAACTCAGGAAAGCAAGAGAAAACTAACATGCAAGACAAACTCGAAATTGTTCAGTCCGTAAACCAAACCGGAGATTGACTGAAGTGGATTTGATCTACTTCACTAATGCAAAGCAATAGTGTTTCGAAGGCTATCTGACCATGCTTCAGGCTCTGTCTAAAGTTTAAAAATCAAACAACAAGCTAAACTCCCCAGTGGAGTCGCCAAATTGTTGAACAGGTAAATACCCTCTGCGAACAGAGGCAATCCCACTAGCCCAGAACGGGTCTAGCAACAATCAATTAATGCTAATCTGCAAGTTCCTAGTTGCAATTACAAAGTGGGTAATGAACACCTACTTGGATTCCAGTGCTATGTTTGATGAAGAGATTCCGCTCTCACTCCTTCGCTCCAGCCAGTCACAATCCTCCACTATCCTCGTGGACGGACACCTGCACAAGCAAAGAGAAGACAAACACAAGTGTAAAATCTAGTAAAAGCAACTATACATCAGTCAGAAAGGATGTAATTCACATTAACCATTATAAGACAAATGAGAATGGAACCATAACAGTTTATTAATGAATAATAGGCAGAGAAAGATACAACCAAGGTTCTGACGTTTAACCTATTCTCTGGCTGGGCGAGCAGCTATGTATGCCTTGCAATAGACCTTCTCTCTCTCAGGATTCCGGCAGCATAACCTCCCTATGCTTCAAGACTCTTACTATCACTCCAGACAAGCATAATCACAACTAGCATTACTCCAGACCTCCTAGAACTCTAGAACTCCCAGAACTCTAGAACTCTCTTAGAACTCCAGAACTAGCTTGTCTAATGCATGAGGATAGACTTTTATAAATGGAGAAGGGAGGAAGATTCAATGCACCAGGACGCCCATTGTGGATCGACATTATCTCCAAAAAGCTACTAAGGATAGATGTCAAGGATAGATGATGACTCTCGACCTCTATCAGATGGATTTTTTCCCTCAAAAGACTTCATGATCTGAAAGGAAAAAACATATGGGTGAGCGTTTGCCAAAAATCATTACCAAACTTAGTTGGCGCGAGTGTTGTTCTAGGACAGAGCGCCAATGGGCGCGCCCCTTTTTGAGGATCTCAGTGATTTGCGCAGATAAGACACTGTGTACTTGCGCCAATGGAAAAAGGGCACTTTTCAGGGATAATTTGCAGAAGGTGTCTTCAGGGAACATGAAGTACATACTCAGGGGAACATAATGCAAGTGTTTTTAGGCTATGTCACTGCTCACAGGTCCTGGAATGTATCCTCCAATGTACGAAAACATGGGTAACAGGGATGGTGACCAATGGTGACAAATTACTTTGTAACACCCCATGTGACCCCCCTCTAACCCCCCGGTTAACTACGTGGGCTAGTCATGGAAAGAATATAACACAACCCAGTAGGATGCTCCTAACAGAAGAGATAGTGGTTATGGGTTATATTATAGTTTTGGTTTAGATAGACATCATGGTCATAATCACTATCATCCTTATAGGAGGAGTGAGAGGGGATACTTTCTAGATGAGTTCAAGAAAGCCAAGCCTCCTAAATTTGATGGAGAGTTGAAGAAACGAGAGGATGTAGAAGCATGGTTGCTTGGGATGAAGAAGTTCTTCGGGCTGCATGATTATATGGAGAGCATGAAGGCCAAGATAGTTATTTTCAGTCTCAAGGGAAAGTTAGACATTTGGTGGGAAGATGTGAAGCATGTCAGAGCAGTTGAGTTGCCATGAGTTCAAAAGACTCTTCAAGAAGAAGTACTTGTTAGATAGAAATTACGATGGAAAGGCCAAGGGGTTAAATGAACCTAATAAGGGTTCTATGGTAGATGAGGAGTACATGACGAAGTTCTAGAGATGTTGAGGTATGTGCCTTACCTCAAGGATGAGAAGACAAAGGTTCAAAGATTTATTACTAGACTTCCATTAGCATTCAAGGATCAAATTGAGTGTGATGAGCCTCGGTCATTGGAGGAAGTCATTGGGAAGTTGAAGCACTATAATGAGTAGTCAAAGTGCAAGACTGATCCTAAGCGTGATTGGAAAGGTAATGAGAAGACCAAATGAAAATGGCCTTCGAAGTGGGAAAGACCTCAAGATGCAGGTGAGAAAGAAATGTGGATCTTTACAAGAAGTTTAATGCAATTGAGAAGAGATATGGATCTAATCCTAGAGAGAAACAAAATAAAGGTAGTGGCAGAGAACCATTGCAGTGTTGGATTTGCGGAAAATATCATCGCAAGAAGGATTATCAGTTGTACCAGGGTGGTAGACCTTAGATATACAATGCTCAGGAGGCACAAATAGTTGGGGATGTTGGTCAGAGCATTCCTCATATTTATGCAACATTTGATAACAAGCAAGCAGATCACCAGGCATCGATTATTGAGATGGAAGGTAAGATTTGTGATCAAGTTGTTTCCATTTTGATTGATCCTAGATCTAATTATAGTTATGTTAATCTTGACATGGTGGATAAGTGTGGCTTGAGTAAATAAGTGCATGTAGAGCCTTGGTTGGTGTAGTTGGCTACAGGGAGCAAGAAAAGAGTTCATCATTGGGTGAGAGCTTATGCATTTGAGCTAAATGGTATTCTTACATGAACACGCCTAAATATGCTTCCTTTGGATTCGTACAATATGATTTGGGCATGGATTGGTTGTACCTTCATAGGACTAAGCTAGATTTATATGAGAAGGCTATTGAGTGCTTGGATGATGATGGATAGAAGAGAATCCTGTAGGGTAACAAGAAGCCTACATCGATGATATTGGTTACAACTATGTAGGAAACAAGCAGTTGTAGGAAAGGAAGTGTATTATTTACAATACATGTTTCCAGTGACAAAGAGAAGGATGCTGAGGATGTTGAATTCTTTAAGAGGTATCATATTTTGGAGAAATTTTAGGATGTATTCCCAACAAAGATTTTAGATTTACTACCTCATAGGGAAGTAGAATTTTCTATTGAGTTTGTACGAGGAGAAACACCAACATCAAAGTTACCTTACAAGATGATCACTCCAGAGTTAGGGGAATTGAAATTGCAGCTTAAGGAAATGCTTGATAAATGATACATAAGAACAAGTGTGTCGCCTTGGGGTGCACTAGTGTTGCTTGTGAGGAAGAAGGATGGTACTCTTAGGTTATGCATTGATTACAGATAGTTGAACAAGGTGGCAATCAAGAACAGGTATCCCTTTCCATGGATCGATGATTTGTTTGATCAATTGAATGGAGCATGTTTTCAAATATTGACTTGAGATCAGGATATCATCAAGTACGCATCAAAGAAGAGGAAATCTACAAGATCTCATTTCGTACCAAGTATGGGCATTATGAGTTTGTAGTGGTTTTGTTTGGTCTTACTAATGTTCCAACTACTACCATGTGTTTGATGACTAGTGTGTATGGGCATTATGAGTTTGTAGTGGTTTTGTTTGGTCTTACTAATGTTCCAACTACTACCATGTGTTTGATGACTAGTGTGTTGCATCCTTATCTGGACAAGTTTGTGATCATGTTCATTGATGATATATTGATATATTCTAAGAATGAGGAAGTCCATGTGAAACTCCTGGCAATAGTGTTAAGATGGTCGAGAAAGAATCAATTGTATGCCAAGCTTAGCAAGTGAAATTTCTTTCAGACAAAAGTTTATTACTTGGGGCACATTTTTTCCAACGAAGGTATAACATTGGACCCATAAAAGATTAGAGCTTTCATGGAGTGGGTATCTCCTAAGAATGTGGATGAAGTTAGATCATTCATGGGACTAGTAGGATATTACAGGCAGTTCATCATGAGCTTCTCACATATTCCCTATCTTATTACATCTTTGCAGCGAAAAGGGAAGAAGCTTGAATCATCTGAGGAGTGTGCATCTAGTTTTGAGCAGTTGAAGTATTTTCTTACAAATGCTCCAGTCTTGAAGATTTCATATCCAGATAAAGAGTTCTTGGTATGTACAAATTATTGCAAGAGACGACTTGGTCGAGTCCTAATCAAGAAGGATAAGTGGTATGTTATGAGTCAGGGAATTTCAATGAGAACGAGCATAACTATGTGACTCATGATCTTTAACTGGTAGCTATCATTCATGCCTTAAATATGTGGAGGCACTATCTTCTTAGAAGGAGGCTTATTCTGGTGAGTGATCATAGTGGATTGAGGTATTTTTTAACCAACCTATTTTGAATTTTAGGAACTATAAATGGTTGGATACTCTAAGAGAGTTTGACTTCAAGATCATGTATATCAAAGGAAAGGAGAATAGGGTTGTAGATGCTCTTAATAGGAGAGTGCAAGTGAATCACATTGCAGTAGTGAGTTCTTATGGGATAGATTTGCAGGAGCCAATATTACAAGAAAGATGGTTGCAATGAAAGGTACTAGTAGTTAAGGCACAATTTACAACAATAGGGTGAAGGTTACAGGGATGAGGAGTATCATATCACAGCAAATGGCTTAGTCAGATTCTAGAACAAGATTTATGTACCAAACGATAGTGATCTCAAGAAGCTTATCTTGAGGGATTTCCATGTCAAGTTGTATTCAAGTCAACAAGGATATCAGAAGACATTAACAACTATTAAGAAGTTCTACCATTGGTTGAACTTGAAGAAAGAAGTGGTTGAGTTTTTTGTGAGATGTTTGGATTGTCAACAGGTAAAATCAGAGTGTAAGCATTCATGTGGTTTATTACAGTCAATTCCAATTCAAGAATGGAAATGGGAGGTAATTTCCATGGACTTAATTATAGGTTTTTTGAGGACATCAAAGCAACATGATTCCATCATGGTTGTGGTTGACAAGGTAAGTAAGGTAGCTCACTGCATTGCAATAAAGTCTACTAATTTAGCCAATGAGGTAGCTCAGATTTTCATCAAGGAGATAGTAAGTTTGCATGGAGTTCCTAAGAAGATCATATTAGATAGAAATGCCAAGCTCACTTCCAGGTTTTGGAAAGATTTGTTTGTATTTTTGGGGATAGATTTGGTTGAGTTGGCTTTCAACACAACTTATCATCCGCAAATAGAATGAAAGATAGAGAGGGTCAACAGGATTCTTGAGGACATGTTGAGGATGTATGTCATGCATCAACAACAAAGGTGGGGGAGTATCTTCCAATGGTAGAGTTTGCATATAATAATGGGTATCAAGAATCCTTGAAGATGAGTTTTTTTGAGGTTTTTTACAGGTGGAGTTTTAATACTCCCATAAGTTAGAGTGATCTTGTGAACAGGGTATTGATTGGACCAGATATGTTGGAAGGGATGGAATGTGAAATGTAGGTTATTAAGAGGAATTTGAATCCAACATGGGACATGAAGATGAGTTATGTAGATCAAAATAGGGAATTTAAGGAGTTTCAATTTGGGAAGCATGTGTACTTGTGCATCAAGCCTAAGAGGAGCTCCTTGAGGATTGGATCATGTGCCAAGCTAGAACCTCAGTATTGTGGGCCTTTTGAGATCCTTGAGAGGATTGGACCAATAGCCTACAGAATTTCACTTCCTTCGATAGTGAAAGTCCATGATGTTTTACATGTTTCATTACTTAAGAGATATGTACAAGATGTTGATCATGTGATTGACTGGTCTATATTGCATGTGTAACTAGAGGGAGAATTCCGTCCAGAACCATAATGCATATTTTAGCAGAAAAAACTCATGCTATGAAACCGAGAAATAGAGCAAGTTAAAGTGTAGTGGAAGCACTTTGGGCCCAATGAAGCTACATGGGAGATCGTTGATCAAATGCAGGCTTTATATCCTTCATTATTTGCTAGGTCAAGCAAATCATTTTTGGTATATGTATGTATATATATGTGTATGTTTTTAGAAACCGCAATGAGCTATGTTATAAAGCTCCAATAGGCTATATGATTGTCATGTTTTTCATGTTGATCATGGTTTTCAGTAGTTGATCATTGTAAATATTACATCAATCTATGTTATAAAGATCCATAGGCAATGTGTTCTATTTTCAGTGGTTTGCTGGTCATAGTTGTCATAGAACATCGAGGACGGTGTTCCCCTAAGGGGGAGGGGTTTGTAATAGCCTCGGGTTAAAAGTTCATGTGTAAAAAGGAAAAATAAGACCAAGGTTATGGGACACATATCCCAAGCTAAATGTTGGTAAAAGCATTATAGTGGGCATCATTTTCAGTTTATTAATGGCTATGGAAATTGGCAAAGGAATTCGCAAGGCAAAGAGACATTAATTGACATTCATTTATGAGAAATAAAGGAATGGGAGAAAAGGAAGGTGAAGGGACACATATTTTCATGCCAAGGAAATTTGAGGAAAATGAGGGGAAAATGGGACATCAATAAGAAAAAGGCTCCAGAGAGGCAATTCACAACTTTTTTTGCCTTTGGATTTGGAGTTAATTTCAGAGAGAGAGAGAGAGCACAAAGAGGAGAAAGCAAGCAAGAAAGAAAAGGAAGTAAAAGGAATGAAAAAGAAAGCAAGAACAAGGAAGGACAAGGTTGGATTAGCAACTTCAATAGGAACATTTTGCAAGTAACAAGTTGTATGCGTGATTTCCTAGTTGACATGTGAATGCATGGTACATGCATTTGTTTATTTGGTTCATTTTCTATCACTGGCATGGGTTTTGTTGAGTTTGAGAGTGGTTTTAGCCTTTTCTTTCCAATTCCTAGATAGCCATGGAGTGATGGATTCATTTCTTTGTTTAGATTTGGATTTTCAAAAGGTTTTTGAACCAGGTGAAGTGGTCTCAAGAAAATTCCCAAGGGTTAGGACTAGACATGGTTTTCTCTAGGAATCCCATGATAGTTGGGTGGTGTTGATGGTGGTGGGCGTGCCAACATTTCAAGGGGATATCCCTAGTAAGAAGTCATAATTAGACCTCAAACTATTTGGTGTCGGAGTCCCAGCAGTGGGTCGTAAGGTAATGCCTTGACTGCAATGTCGCACAGAGACAAGTACGATAACTCTGACAGTAGTAAGGTTGTGACCACTGCAATGAGTCAAGGAAAGTGAATGAGAGCTTCTAACACATAGGGGGTGAGATGAGTGCGCCCCTTTGCAAACTGTAGCAATACTCAACTGAGAAGGGAACACACGAGCAAAGATGCATCACAAGCTAGAAAGTAGATTAGTCGACAATCCAAAGTGATGGTTAAATCAACAACACATCTACAACAAGATTCATATAATCACATACGAAGCAGTTCATACACAACTACGTAAGTTAAACAACATATATTGCTAAGAAACTGGAGCAGTCCAACTACAATAACAACATATGCATGAAAATGTGTTGGCTCTTATTATATAAAGAAGTATAAGTCCCAATCATATAATACATCCATGTAAACCTGCTAGCCACATCCGCCTGCTCCTCCAAAGAGATGAACTAGATCTTTGTAGTGGAGAAGCCAAGGTGCTTTACAATACTTTCCAAGCTTTCTCCAAGATAGCCTTATCAGTGGAATGTTACAGCCACATTCGCCTGCTCCTCCAAAGAGATGAACTAGATCCATGTAGTGGAGAAGCCAAGGTGCTTTACAATACTTTCCAAGCTTTCTCCAAGATAGCCTTATCAAAAGCTTGGTTGACCAAAAGCCCATACAATGAGTTATGAGGGACTATTTATAGCAAAGAATCGGGTGGTCCTTGACATTCCCCTTTGTGATAGTTCAACTACCCTCATGACTCTTCACCTACTCTATGACTGTTACATCCAACTATTGACACTTGACTTACACTTGACATGAATCAACATTACAATGCACATGTACTCATGTGAGACGAAATGGCTTGAGAAAGCCATGCAATACATCACTGACACTCGGTCCGTTGTGATGAGACCAACTCTTTGACATGCTTGTGATGGTGAAGGTGGTGAGTATCAGCCAGGCTTGGTCGTCCATGATGCTGTGCATGCACCCCATGGTGACATCTCACTGAAGCGAACTCTTGCCTCCGCTGCATCTGGTGCATTGGTTCGGATCCTTCATCCAACTCGTCTGCTAACATGCGCATGGTCTTCTTGGGTGCGGCTGAACTGACACACAATGATGCATAGTGTCCATGTTGATCTTCAAGTTGTGTTGGTCGTCATGTATGACAACTTGCCAAAGTACAGGTTCAGCTCCAGTTGGACTTGCTTCTTGTCTTCGCCTTGGTGAGTGTGTTGAAAGGGTTGGATTGCATGTGTGCATGCAATAACATGCATTTTGTGGAATCCCTTGCATGCGATCAACAAAACTGATCACCATGTCTACTCCATGCCAGCTTTTGGGATGGATCTTTAACTTGTACGGGTGCAGTTTCATCCATGAGTGCATGCTGTGCCCACTATTGTTCATGTTCCTGTTGCAACTCATTCATCTGTCTGTGAAGCTTCATGTTCTTCCTTGAGTTGCTACTTCAGCACATGCAACTCCTTATTTGTTCCATTCTCTCTCTTCGTGCGATCTTCATGTTGCGCAGTCACCTCATAGCTTGAGTCTCCAAAGTTTCTTTCATCATCAGTGGATCTACTTGATCTTGTAGCTTTGTTCCGCCTTTGTGTTGTCAACAACCTTCATCTTGCATTCATTGTATTCATTGTGTTCGTTGCATTCAATATGCTGCCTTTACCTATTGTTCATGATGCTTCTCATTGTGATATCTTGATGTTCTTGTCTATGAACAACTTGATGTCTTCATGAGTAGGAAATCTCATACACATTTGATCGACTGTATCTCTAGGTGTGCTCTGAGCAGTGTCTTTGAATCTACCCTCTTGGAAACCATTACACTTGCACTGCTGAGAGGCAGATGAACACCTGCAATACCTAGAGACATGGAAATAGTAATGCCAATAAATTTTTCAATCAAAAACAAAAATGAACTTGAGAACTAACTTGCAACATACCTGTGTGACTGATCATGAAGGTTGCACAATTTCGGTCGGGAGGTCGGAAGACTGACTACCAAGATTGCACAAGGCACAGTCTGGGCTGCTAGGAGACTGACTAACTACTGGAACTACACAATGCATAGTCCAGTCTAGCTATTGATTACTAGAATTGTGCAATGTGCAATATCAGCTGGCAATGGCTACAGTCTCAGTGACTACATTGCGCAATTTTCTGGGCCAACAATCGTTGTCCCTCAGAAATGCACAAAACAGTCCTGAGGGACAGTCCTAGCGGACAGTCATTGGGTAGAAATGTGCATTTCCTAAGAGGAAGACAACGCCTTCACTCTCAAGATTGCGCAATGCTGTCTTGGTGAGGCTCTTGGTGAGGTAGAGTCCGGGCCAAGGCTGCCCAGACTTGTCGACGGGAAACTGAAAGTGAATATGAGTGTGAATTCATGGTGATAATGAGTGTAAGCATAAGTGAATGATCATGCATGAAAACAGTGAATGATCAATTCAAAAAATGGAACAACATGCATGTGGGTGAGGCAAGTCGCCGAATCGACGTGTTCGTGAGAAACAATTTCAAGCATTCGACAGTAGTGAGATAGCAACGAAAACTGAAACAGTGCTAGGACAAGCTAATATACATGTAAATGACATCAAGTTCTCACTGAAATCAAACAAATAGTACTCACACAAGTGAAAAAACACAAAAAGCAACAAAAATGCAACACAAGGCATGTGAAGCGAGCTTACCCCAAAACAGCTAATTTGAATGTGCCGAAAGCTCCTAGATGTGATGTGGGATGTCATAGCTACAAGGTTGATGTGAGGAATGAACCCTACAGCATCCAGTTGATGAGTTTTGATAACATCAATGTTGTGATAGGCATGCCACAAATATAGGGAAAGCAACACTTGGTGGGAGGTTTCTGAAATGATCCTTGCATGTAACCTCCAATTGCTAGAAAAATATCCATGAAACAAGGGATGCCTTTGCATGTTTCCTTGGGAGAATAAGCCCTTGCATGCAAGTCAGTTTTTGTCGAACTCGGATTGAACCAATCAACTCAGTTGCACATGCAAGAGATTGCTCGACTACTAGGAGAAAATGCACATTTCTGGCTGGGAGTTGGGTTGGTTTCCCAGGAGATTTTCTCAATTTTTGGGCAGAGCAGTTGACTGCTGCCGAGATTTGTACAAATTCTGGGCTGAGAAGCACTGTTGGGGAAAATTTCATAATTCCTGTTGGGAGTGTTGACTGGGAGAATTGTGCAATCTTGGAGCCTAGCACTGCCAGACAAGATTGCGCAATTTCTAGAGGGAAGGTTGGTTGCCCTCCAGAAATGCGCAATTTTCTTGGGGAAGTTGCTCAACCTATAGCTAGACCAAGTCTGAGTGAACAACCTATGAGGGGAATGCATCAAGCTGTGATTGACAGGTTGCCTTTGTGCAAGCAAAACATTGAAGCTTGTGAACCTAATGAAGCAAGACAAGCTACTTTGAAGGTTGGAAAGGAGGCTCCAAAACGAATCTAAGGCAAAATTGTGGAGGGTGGTTGTAGCCGCTACAACACTTTGCGACACACTGGTAGAAATCCATCTCTCCGAATGGACCTTGTTCGTGAAAAGCAAGTCTAACACCTCTGGAAGTATTCCTCAGTTCTCAACTCCTCTTAGTTTCACACTAGCTTGATTGTAAGATGTATCATCTACCACACTCTTGGTCGATTGACACACATTCCAAGCCAAGTCAACACAGTTGTTTTGATTGGGGCTGAGGAGTATATTGATACACAAGTAGTATAGTCGTAAGAGTCTTGGTTTCATTTCTGGTGTTGCTCTGCTGCTAGCAGGCCTAGATAGTACCCCAACGAAGTCACATAGGAACACAAGTATGTCTCCGCCGCTAGAGAACCTAGTCAGTACCCCGGAAGAGTTACTTGCATCACCTCTCTACGCAGGAAGCATCTTTCTTCTTTCTCCTTCTTCATTTTCATTTTTTTCAAACTTTTTTCACTTTTTCATTTTTTTCATTTTCATCTTCATAATTATGCATAACACTTTTTCATTTCAAAGGC
Source organism: Pinus taeda (assembly GCA_000404065.3). NCBI lineage: Eukaryota > Viridiplantae > Streptophyta > Pinopsida > Pinales > Pinaceae > Pinus > Pinus taeda. The sequence goes on along the minus strand of APFE030583668.1, from coordinate 181,643 downwards.
AGAAGAGGGATCCTGAAATATTGAGAGCATAAGAGGTTGTTCCTACAGAGAAGTAGTTTATTATACCTCTGACGTGCCTATTAAGGTTTTCCCCCTCACCTTACTCTACTTGACTGAGCTGACAAGGCTTAACCCAAAAACAACCGACTAGAGTAGGTGACACTAGTTAGCGCGCAAGCATTGTGTTTTCAGCAAGGTTCACTTCGAACAGTACGTATTTCCATCGACGTATCATGGACTGAAAGTAACAAGTTCTTCATATAGAGGGAGGATGACAAATAACCAAGTAGTGATAGCATCACATAGCCTCTTGTACTTTACCTAGCTTTCTTCAAGAGTCATACATGGTTTCATGTGAAACTTATCCTACGAAACAAAACAAACGAACTTACATACAACCAAGCAAAGCAAGAGCATAAGCAAAAGAGAAAGAAAAGCAAGTAAGCAAACAAGCAAGTAGACAAACAAACAAACAAAGTAAGTAAGCAAACAAGCATGCAATCAAACAAATCAAAAGGAAACACTACTCCTACTCCCAAGCTAACAGTGCATGGGTCATCTCACGTGAAGTGATACTTCCAATATAGCCACCAGTCCATTGGTTGACCCATGTTGGTGAAGGCAAGGTTCGCGAAAAAGACATTTGTGCGAACCAGCAAACAAGAAATATGTAATAGTGAAGACAAACACACTCTGAGCTTACAAGTGACCACATAACAAAGATGAGTGATAGTGCATGACATGCATTTTGTGGTGTTGCCATGATGTTGTGCTACACTGCGTGCAGATGTTGAGTGTATGCATTCTCTTGATTGTGACATGCAAGCAAATGTGAGAAAGGTAGACCATTTGTGTTGTGCATGTGTGCTTGCTGTGTAAGATTCCTCCAATGCATGAGCGATGGGATTGTGTAGTTTGAGTGGAGGAAGCGAAATCTAGGTGTTTGGTTGATCTTCAATGCAAAGCAAAGAGTGATGAGGAGCCTTGAGTGTTTCAACAATTTCCTGACCATAAGTGAAGCCAACCTCAGGATAGCGTGGACGTGACGTAACCATCAGCTCAGGCTGAAATGCCTCAACAGTCTAGGGGGTTTCGACTTCGTTGACAGATAGATCATTGTAGACCAGTGCCTTGGAAAGATTAACAACAATTGAATCAACATTGTGATCGAATGAGGAAGTGAATAGATCACAACAACCAAGATCAAAAAATTTGAGATGTTCATTAGCATCCTCATGATTTGATGAATCGGGTAGAGGGGTAGATGAGAAGCGAATATTTTCACCATCCGTGTTATCAAGAAAGATAGATGATAGATTGGACGGATTTTCCGAGGAAGATGTGTTCACTCCCCACTGTAATGACAAACTAACATTTGGCTTGTCCTATGAATGATCAGAAGTAGAAGCATCCAAAAATGAGTTTTCACAAGGAAAATCAGCAGTGGCAGAATCACTAGGGATGTCAGGATGAAGTGGATGAGGTGTGGCTAGAAGGGAGTCATCCTTCACCGCAGGCTCTTCTTTATATTCCTACACATAGTCATCATGAATGACAACGCAGATTGGCTGCATAACACCAATTCCGTCGACAACTTGATCCTCATTCATAAGAGGTGAGAAGTTTGTAGTGGGAGAACACAAGATAATATAATCCGTAGGATCAACAAAACGTGAGGACGAAGGTCGAGGGAAAGAGTCCACGTGACAACCAATAGGCTTGCGAGCCAAATTTGCGCAAATATCAAGAGTGGGTGGGGTGGGAGAGTGTGACAGTTCAATAGAGGCATGTACATGATCTCCCACATCACTCGGCGATTCTGGAGTTGTTTGATGAGGTGAAGGCAGACAGTCACTTGTGACAGTAACTGTGCCTGCCTGTGATTGCGCAGCTCCATCACCGAAGTGTGTTGAGTGGGGTTTGGATATGTGAAGAAGATACTCAATTATTCCATCAAGAAATTCCCAATCAATATCATCTTCCGAGAATTGGTATGCAAGATTACAAAAGCGTGTGTAAAATTGTTCAACGGATTCCTCGGGTACCTTTCATAATTTCATAATTTCTTTGTTGAGTGCTTGACAGTCGAAGTGATTTAAAACATGATATATCTTTGTGACTCGATGAGAAAGAGAATGAAAATATTTTTCGGGCAATGTGGCACACCAGTGCATTGGGTTCCCTCAAAGCCTGTAGATGAACATCGCGTAGATCGTGTCTTCTTCAAAGAATCCATGTCTTTCGCTTGAGCCTACAATGCCAACCGTATGCCTTACCAAGGCTAAGTAGCCTCCACCATCAAATTTTTTATGAGACAAGTTATCTGAGAGCTTTTGCGAGATGATGAAATCGTTTCCATAATACATACATTCTGAAAGAGCAACTCGGTAGTGAGTCATGATAGATGTGTAGAGATTCAAAACAGATGTGAGGACTCAGCTTGTCATCTAGACCTCCTTGTAGCACCAAAATGTTGACAGTGTTGAACCCGCCAACATTGCAAGGGGATCTACCCGGTAAGAAGTCCCAATTAGACCTCAAACCATTTGGTGTAGAAGTCCCAATAGTGGGTCGTAAGGTAATGCCTTGACCACAATGTTGCACAGAGGCAAGCAAGATAACTCTGTCAGTAGCAAGGGTGTGACTGTTGCAGTGAGTCAAGGAAGGTGAATGAGAGGTTCTAACACATAAGGGGTGAGATGAGTGTGCCCCTTGGCAACCTGTAGCAGTACTGAACTGAGAAGGGAACACACAAGCGAAGATGCATCACAAGCTGGAAAGTAGATCAATCGACAATCCAAATTAATGGTTAAACCAACAACACATCTGCAACAAGATTCATATAATCACATACGAAGCAATTCATACACAACTACGTAAGTTAAACAACATATTCATGAAAATGTGTTGGCTCTTATTATATAAAGAAGTGTAAGTCCCAATCGTACAATACATCCATGTAAACCTGTTAGCCCCAACAGTGGAACGTTATAGCCACATTTGCCTACTCCTCCAAAGAGATGAACTAGCTCCATGCAGTGGAGAATCCAAGGTGTGTTACAATATTGTCCAAGCTTTCTCCAAGATAGTCTTATTAGAAGCTTGGCTGAACAAAATCCCATACAATGAGTTATGAGGGACTATTAATAGCAAAGGGTGGGGTGACCCTTGACATTCCCCTTTGTGACAGTTCAACTACCCTCACGACTCTTCACATACTTTATGACTGTTACATCCAACTATTGACACTTGACTTACATTTGACATGACTCAACATTACAATGCACATCTACTTATGTGAGACAAAATGGCTTGAGCAAGCCATGCAAGACATCACTAGCACTCGGTCCGTTGTGATGAGACCAACTCTTTGACATGCTTGTGATGGTGAAGGTGGTAAGTTGGTGTCAAGCTTGGATGTCTGTGATGGTGTGCATGCACCCCATGGTGACATCTTGCTGAAGCGAACTCTTGCCTCCGTTGCATCCGGTGCATTGTTTCGACTCCTTCATCCAACTCATCTGCTAACATGCGCATGGTCTTCTTGGGTGCAGATGAACCGAATGCATAGTGTCTGTGCTGATCTTCAAGTGTGTGCTGGTGGTCATGTGCATCAACTAGCTGAAGTACATGTTCAGCTCCTATTGGACTTGCTTCTTGTCTCTGCCTTGGTGGTGTGTTGAATGGGTTGGATTGCATGCGTGCGCACAATTACATGCAGCTGATGAATCCCTTGCATGCGATCAACAACACTACCCACCATATATTCTCCATGCTAGCTGTTGGGATGGATCTTTAACTTGTACAGGCATAGTTTCATCTGTGAGTGCATGTTCCGCCCACTGTTGTTCATGTTCCTGTTGCAACTTATTCATCTGTCTGTGCAGCTTCATGTTCTTCCTTGAGTTGCTGCTTTAGCGCATGCAACTCCTTCTTAGTTCCATTCTCTATCTTCGTGCGATCTTCATGTCGCATCGTCACCTCATAGCTTGAGTCTCCAAAGCTGCTTTCATCATTAGTGGATTTGCTTGATCTACAACTTTGTTCTGCCTTTGTGTTGTCAACAACCTTCCTCTTGCTTTCATTGCATTCACCGCGTTCGCTGCATTCACTACGCTCACTGCATTCGGTATGCTGCCTTCAGTTGTTGTTCATGATGTTGCTCGTTGTGATATCTTGATGTTCTTGTCTACGAACAACTTGATGTCTTTGTGACTAGGAAAGCTCATATACATTTGATCAACTACATCTCCAGGTGTGCTCTGAGCGGTGTTTTCGAGTCTGCCCTCTTGGAAACCATTGCACCTGCACTTTTGAGAGGCAGATGAACACCTGCAATACCTAGAGACATGGAAACACTCATGGCAAGAAATATGTCAGTTAAAACCAAAATGAACTTGAGAATTGACTTACAACACACCTGTGTGACTGATCATAAAGGGTGCGCAATTTCAGCTAGGAGTTCGGGAGGCTGATTGCCAAGACTGCATAGGGCACAGTCTTGGTTGTTGGGAGACTTGCTGACTACTGGAACTGTGCAATGGATAGTCCAGTATGGATGTTGACTGTTGGAATTGTACAATATGCAATATCAGCTGGTAATGGCTTCAGCCTCAGTGACTGCATTGCTCAATTTTCTAGGCCAGCAGTCACTTACCCTCAGAAATGCACAAAATAGTCCTGGGGGACAATCACTGGGTAGAATTTCACATTTCATAAGAGGAAGACAGAGCCTTCCCTCTCAGGATTTTGTAATGTTGTCTTGGTTGTTGGGTTGTGTTATATTCTTTCCACATAGTTAACAGGGGGTTTGAAGGGTACTCGTAACCCCACTTTATGGGGTCTGGGGCAGCGCCCCGGAAAATTTTGGTTTTGGACACTATGTTAGGTTGGGCGGACCCACCTATGGTTTTGTGCATGATTTTCGCACATGTTTTTTGGACGCAATGGTTTTCGGTCCATGGTATTGGATGCGATGGTTTTTTGGTCTACGGTATTGGACGTGATGGTTTTTCGGTCCATGGTATTGGATGCTTCGGCATGTATAAATATGTATTGTAACATTGAAAGGAATATAATGAAAAATCAAGTTGGTAGTCCCGTTTTGGGATCCAGGGGAAAATCTTTGTGCATATGTGTTTTTATGTGTTATGCTCTCGCATTGTTTATTTTTCTGTGATTTAGAATTCGTATGCAGGTAATTTTTGTACGGGGTTAAAACCTACATGTAGGTCAACAGGATTTTGGAGTTCATCAAGAAAGATATCAAGAAGCTAATCTACCCTAAGGAGCTAGAAGTGTACAAGGAATTGGATATGCGGGCGTGATTGATCATCCTAGATGGTGTGAAGGATCCCCTAATACCTCATTTGTCTGGGAAGAACACTGCACATGAGATGTGGATGGCTCTTCAGAATGTGTTCCAAAATAAGAAGGAGAACCACGTACTAGTATTGGAGGATAATTTGAAGTCCACCAAGATGATACAAGGTGAGGGAGGGACTTCATATCTGAGGAGGTTGTCTAAGGTCAAAGATGAGCTTGTTTCCATTGTTGTGACTATTTCATATTCTAATATGGTGTGGATAGCTTTGAAAGGGTTCACTGAGGAATGGAAGCCACTTATCAAGGGGATTGTTACCAGAGAGAAGTTATCATTATGGAATAGGTTGTGGGATTACTTCACTCAGGAATCGTTGCGAGACAAGGATCTTCGTCCAAAGAAGAAGGCTTTAAATGATGACATGACACTTGTAGCATGAATGAAGGGTAAGCATAAGAAGGAATTGATTAAAATAAAGTGTTTATATTGTGGTGAGATGGGTCATTTTTTGTAGAGATGTCCAATGAAGAAGAAGAAAGGGAAGCAGGTCGCTGGTGTTGCCACTTCTGCTGAGATAGATTCTCTCACTAGGAGATTGGAGGAGGATGACTTTGCTATGATCTCTCATTTCTCGCAAGGAACCATCGATGAGGATGCATGGTACATAGATAATGATGCGTCGAAACATATGACAGGGTCACAAGAGGTGTTCGAGACTCTAGCTACGTGGGACTCGAAGTTGCACATGGTGTTGGGTGACAAGGGTTAGAAGGAGATCAAAGGATTAGGAGTTGTGTCATTCAGGATAGAGTTGGGATGAGTGATGCAGGTCCAAGATGTACTATTTATAACATGAATCATATATAATGTGATATCTATCTCAGTGATCGAGAAGAAGGGGTTTGAGGTCTTATTCTAGGATGTGAAGGCAAGATTCAGACCCAGAGGCTCTAGCTTCGCAGGTATTGTGATTGGAGTTAAAGAGCATGGTATATACAGGATGACGGGCAAGCCTATGGATCATGAGAAGAGGAAGCAAGAGGATTAGGCACAGGTTACAGAGAAGCAAGCGTAGGTGCAGGCTTCAGAGAGGGAGGTACAGGTTCTAGAGAAGAAGGTCCATGTTCCATAGGCTTAGAGGGAGTCAAGTTCTAAAGGGAATTTTAGGTTCAGAGGGAGACTTTGCATCCTAAGAAGAGCCCATGGTCAATGGGGATAAAGGATGATTCTATAGTTGACAAGAAGGAATCATGGAGGGATTGGAAAATGATTTAGGAGAAGAAGAAGAAGCAGGGTTCTTCCAGTGACAGTGAGGCTTCCGAGAAAAGCGTAGTTCATTCTACATGGATTGTTGTAGTTGTGAGCACCAGGAGTTGGGTGAGTGTTGCGAGCAGTGATGATTATGATGAGCTACTTCCTAGTCTTGGAAGTACCTCCCTCACTAAGAGGGAGTATTTATTTTTGACAGCTTGGGAGGCACTCCAAGCCCCGGGGTTCGGGGTTTGGAGGTTGGAGCACCACAAAAGTCACTTGTGGGCTTGGAACCCAAGGTTGGGGTTTTGCACCCATTTATGTTTGGGTCAAAACCATGAGGCATTTTAGACATGTGATGGAAGGATCTGATAGATGACGTTGAGGAGAATCCAACGGAACGAAAATCATTGAATTCAAAGTTGGCTACGATGATTTATTAATTTTTGAAGTTAATAATGTGTTTTTGGACATACAAGTCATGTAGTATTGAGATGGTTATGTCCAAAAGACATGTCACTTAGGTATTTCATTGAGCCCTCTTGTTTAGTATAAACAAGAGGTGATGAGATTAATTTTAGATCATCCTTCTTGTGCAACATAAGGCAATGTTAAAGAGAAGAATAATCTATGTTTTGGCCACAAACAAGAAGGGAGAACTAGTGAAGGAGAAGAAGTTTGTTTGGGCACTTTTTCATGACTGCTTGGGGACCAAAATTGTCTTGCAGGAGGGCTGAGTAAGAGGAGGAAGTTCTGGGTCTATTTAGGTGTTTGTTGTGGGTGGACAAACCTTAGAAGAGTCAGTTACAACCCTAGAAGGCTGTTGTGTATAGGTCACAGGCCTTAAATCCTAGCACAAGTGGTAGCATGGGCTTATTGAGGGCTGGTTTGTGCCCGGAACAACAACATGTCGGCATGGAAGAGTTTTGGAGGAAGTTCGTAGCTAGAGAAGGAATTGTGAGGTGGAAAAGAGGTGTTGACGTGGAGCCATAAGAATCCCTAACCAAATCACAATGACTACAACAGTATAACACCATAACAAGGGGATGTTTGCCATTGTTTTTGCCTTGTGTTGTGTCAAGTATTGACCAGGTTGGATCGGATTTTTTATCATCCTGTGGAAGCTAAGTGGTTGGGCTTGACTTGGTGGTTAGAAGCCCTTTCCTAGGAGGATATTTCACAGTGGATATTGGTTGTTGGATTGGGCATCTTTTGACTGATAGAGGGAAACGTGTAGATGTATAATTGTAGCCCTTGAACAACAGTCATAAAGAGTGTTTGATAACTAACGATGGGTGAATTTATTGGAGCCTAGTGTGCAACAATTTGATGGACAAAAGTGACTGCTGACATGGCAGTTGGATAGCTTAGGGATTGGCCAGCCTAGAGGAGCAGATTGGATCAACCCGTGTTCATTGTAGCAGAAGTGATGTGCAACAGTGATAGGTGGAAACCCTTCTGGACTCTCTATGTGTTGTTTCTTGATGGACTAAGGGGCAGCTAGAGAGTAGATTAGAAGCAAAGGATCAACAAGACGAGATATGACATAAATGTCGTGATTGTAGAGAGATTGTCATTGTATCTTGTATTCTTGTACTTGTGAATAATTAAGGGTCATTATCCCTTGTACGAGATCCCTAGATAGTTGTATTATATGTTGATTAATATAACAAAGATTGGTTAAAATTTTGTAAAAAAATGTCTATATTGTGCATGTGTGATTTATTGTTGTTTTTATACCGATGTGAAAAGTATCTTTGTTGAGATTCTTGGTTTGGTAGCATTAGAGATTTAAGATTCTATCCTAGACATCAGGGTTGTGGAAATTCAACATTGACTGAAGTCTCCCATATGAAGATCAAGTTAAGAATAGAAACGTGGATGCTCTATTTTTTTGGTTTCTAGGTCAACCTCATAAAAGAGGATTCTGTAAGCAAGCTTGGATTAGAATTTCATGAACATTCTTAGCCATACCCATTGGGATGGGTAAATAAGATTAGGGAATTTAGGGTGACTAAGTAGTATAAGATCAACTTTGTTTTAAGTGAAAGCTCTATTAATGAAGTGGAGGTAAATTGTTGTGCTAGCAACGACCCCCTTACTGTTTCAAACTTCATTCATCTTTGAAGGCTAAAATAATGTGGGGTCCCTCCTATATTTTTTATTTAACTTTCTTGCATTACATTATATGCTTTCATTTCAATTTTGGATGTCTTTGAACCTTTCCTCATTTATTTTATTCTAATCTGACCAACTTCCTTATTGCCTCACAAACTTCTAGAGGTAAATTCTTTAGAATATTGCTTTACCTATTTAAAAGTTTGTCTCATAACATGTTTAGCAAGAAAAAAAATCACGAGAAAGAGTTTCAAAAAAGAAAATGGTTTCTTGTTACATGACATATTTCATGAGATAAAATTATTTCTTGTGACGTGACACGCTTCATAGGAGATACGATGAGATAAGATAACTATATTTATGTCCAACTAATGACCACAAAGTAGGTCAAAGGGACTACTGAGTACAATGCATGAATATAAAATGTACAATGCAAGAACATAAGAGATACAGTGTACAGAATGCCCTGACGCAAAAGATCCATGGGCTAATGGGTCTGAGGACTAACATCCAAGGTTGGTTGAAGAACACTGAAAAAAATTCCATAAAGTTTGTTGGCCTGATGAAGTGCTAGTGGGAGGTGCAGATTGTTCACTGACTCATTGTCTATGGGAGTTTACACATTGCTGAGGTTTGGAGGACCTAGTCCGTTTTCCAGGGACGGATTTGAGACAATTTCATTGTTAAGGTCTCGTGTGGTGGGGTGAGGTCCCACAGATCCTCATTGGTGTAGAGTTTGAATATGAAACAATATCAATCATTATCTTTGTGCCCCTGTTTGAAGGTAGTGCCATGAAAAATGTCATGATCTTCTATGTGGGGTCTGGTCTGATGGGAGGCTGAAGAATATGTGCTTGATTCGAATAGAAAATGGCATCAACCCATGGTATTCATCCACCCATGGTATTGTAAGTGGCATCCACCCATGGTATTATATGTGGCATACACCCATGGTATTCATTGACCCATGGTTTTTCCCATGGTATTGTGACATCCACCCATGGTATTCATTCACCCATGGAATTTAATCGTGGTATTGTAACCAAAAAAGGCTATAAGTAACAAGTCATATTCTATGTGAATGGTCATTCTGTTTCAAAAAACAAGTTATAAAAAATATCCTGAGTTATGTCCATTTTAAATCTGGAGCAACATTCAAAGTGGGTTCCCTTTGGAGACGTGCCCTCCCACCCTGCTTTAGTAGGCACCTGCTTCACATTCATCAGTTTCAACATAACAGCATAAAGTTTGTTGGCCTGATGAAGTGCTAGTGGGAGGTGCAGATTGTTCACTGACTCATTGTCTATGGGAGTTTACACATTGCCGAGGTTTGGAGGACCTAGTCCGTTTTCCAGGGACGGATTTGAGACAATTTCATTGTTGAGGTCTCGTGTGGTGGGGTGAGGTCCCACAGATCCTCATTGGTGTAGAGTTTGGATATGAAACAATATCAATCATTATCTTTGTGCCCCTGTTTGAAGGTAGTGCCATGAAAAATGTCATGATCCTCTATGTGGGGTCTGGTCTGATGGGAGGCTGAAGAATATGTGCTTGATTCGAATAGAAAATGGCATCAACCCATGGTATTCATCCACCCATGGTATTGTAAGTGGCATCCACCCATGGTATTATATGTGGCATACACCCATGGTATTCATTGACCCATGGTTTTTCCCATGGTATTGTGACATCCACCCATGGTATTCATTCACCCATGGAATTTAATCGTGGTATTGTAACCAAAAAAGGCTATAAGTAACAAGTCATATTCTATGTGAATGGTCATTCTGTTTCAAAAAACAAGTTATAAAAAATATCCTGAGTTATGTCCATTTTAAATCTGGAGCAACATTCAAAGTGGGTTCCCTTTGGAGACGTGCCCTCCCACCCTGCTTTAGTAGGCACCTGCTTCACATTCATCAGTTTCAACATAACAGCATCTGACTTTGGTTCTCTAGAGACGTTCCCTCCCACCCCAGTCTATGTAGGCACTTGCTACTTCATCAATAATCAACATCACAGTTATGGTTCAACCACACAAAATCCTTGTCATCAAAGTCCATTTGCTAGGCCGCACACTGTTAGTATCACAGTTGGTCACAATCATTACAGGGTATCTCTATCCTCGGATCTTCGTTCATCATGGTTATGGGTTAACCACATAAAACCCTTCTCTTCAGTGGCTCTTCGTATTCAACAAAGGCTTGTGAAATAAGGGGAGACCTCTCACCTTAAGATTCAATTATCTCGCTTGTCTGGTGCGTTCTTCCACAAGTTTTGCTTGCACCACCTCCTCAACTGTTGCAAGATGGGTAGGAGTTTTATCCTTTGCCCGAACCACCTGTGCCCAAGAATTGACGCGTGTCTCAGTTTCTTGTTTGAAGGTGGCCTGTTGATCAAATTTTTTCCTACATTGCTTTTAAGGTCAAGAATTTCTACATGCAATGTATCATTTGGAGGATGGAGATTTTCCTGCTCTTTGCTTTCATGTAATATCTTCTTAAGGCATAAATTATCCCCTTCCAACTCTGAAACTCTGGTAGAGAGGGTGTGTATTTCAGAATGGAGCTTGTTGTTTTCAGTTTCCAGAAATTCCATTTTCTGCAAAAAAAAAATTTACTTGGGCTATCCAAAATGAAAAATTCAACTCCGTGGTTTTTTCATGGACCCCAGTTTCAAGTTGTACCCTTTGACCTTCAGCCACTATTATTGTGGGTTTAGGCGAAGCTGGAGGCTCTGACAAGATTTCAAGGAATTGGTTAACGTCCATGTGTAGGTCCATCAGAAGTCTCATAAAAATATTGCACAAACATGGACTGTAACTTTAGTTGTTATACAATTGATTCGTCAAACACTTAGCATGCATCCTCTCTTCCTTTCCTAGTTTGCGCTTATCTTGTTGTTGTCTGCAATCAGTGCCTAGAACTCTGATCCCACTTCTCCTGTACTGGTTGATGTAGAATCTTGTGAACACTTCTTCAAAGAAGCCTCATGAAGACTGTTGTGATGAGAACCTCTAATGACAGAAAGATCCTGCAAACGACTCTGATCCTGCGTCGTGAAAGCTCAAATGTATACCCCAAGAAAATATCCAAATGCAAGCCGACTCCAAAATGCAAATGCTTGATAGAATCCTTGTAGTGGGAGGGAACCTCCGAGCACTATTTGAACCCCTTGCTAGTTGTTTCGTCGAACTCACAGACCTAAAATATGAACCGGACAATCCTCCTTTGTGAAATGAATACAGTTGAGGGGATGGGCTGAATCGATGAATGGAAACCTAGGCGCAGGTTGGATGGTGAGAGCCCTGATGTTATCACATATGCCTAAATGGGGCAACAGTTATTCAGTGTCGTGCAAGGGAAACTTCATTTTTATAGTAGCAAAATTTGCGCACGCGACCATAAATACGATAATTGAAGTTTCTACACAAATTAGATCCTGCAGATCTGCCTGTTGTTTGTCGATCTTGAGAACGAACAAGATGAATCATGTGTGTTATATTATGCTATATTATATTATGAACCTTGTTCTATCATGGCTGCAGGAATTAAAGAACCTTCCAATCTATTACTTCATCGCACTTCAAAAAAAATGTTTTATGTGACATGTTACACTAATTTTTTTTCTCACACAATGTGTCACAAACTTAAATTTTTCTTTTCATGTGAGGCATTGAACTAGAGATTTTTCTTTCTTGTAGTTATTTGTGACACTCACATACTCAATTTTTCCAAGAGTGTGATACTTTGCATAAATATTTGTTCTTTCTTGCATTACATCACACAAATAATTTTTCTTTCTTTCAACATATCACTCCATCTCTTCCTAATTATAATCCATCATGAAAATAATCTTTTATTGAATGCAATATATTGCATGAAGATTTTTTATTTATGCAACACATTAAATTCCCAAAAAAAAATCCTTTGTGACAAGTCTTGTATTGCATGCCCGAATGATTTTTTCCTGCAAAATACTAGTGTGATAGCTTATATGACCATTGTGACCATTTTTTAAAATCGGTTTTAAAATCAACAAAATGGTCATTTTTGTAAGTTATAAAACCCCATTTTTCCACTCCATGCTTACAATTTTTCATTCATAGCTACCATGGGATTGAGGAACAGCTAGAGCCTACATGCCATGTCCTTGACTAACCTATACATCTCATTGAACTGGCACTCGCTACACTACAAGTAAGCTCCAAATCTCTTAATATCCTTAATGTGGTTATGTTTAAAATAATAGAGGAAGAAGTATTTTGAAAAGTTTATGCATAAGTAGACCCATTCCATTCCCATTCCACCTTTTTCATGTGAATTCAAAATGGAAAATATGATAAAATGACCCCATCACTTGCTCCTTTCCATCACAAATTTGGGGCACAAATGGTTGGGCATCTCAAAATCCCTTATAACAATAACAACGTATCATTCAATCTACACTTGTCCTTGAATCCACACCTAATATTTCCTCACTAAATAAACCATATTTGCTGCTAATTTTCAAACCATGAATTATTTCACTTTCCATTTATCATTCTCAATCACACACTCATTCACTCTCTCTTTTTCCACCCCTTGGGATGGAAAGTGGCAAGATGAATTCCCACCTTGAATAGTAATCAATGAGTTAGATAGAGAAGAACGGATATCCATGATATCATTCATTTTCCCTATCTTTACTTTCCATGGATTGAACCAGTAGGTGCAATAAATAAATCTTCCTTATCTTTGAAGGTTTGGTATTAGCTCTAGATGAGGGAGAATTCTTGTTGAATTGATTCATGCATGGAGTGGTTATTCATAGTTTTATAAGAGTTTAGATTAATCTACCTTAATATAGAAATTGGGTTTACAACACACCATTGACCCTTCTAGTCTAGCCATTGGTCCTTAGATGGTGATTGGATTAAAAAAAACCCAACTCCTACCACAATAAACATGTGATCTAAGCACACCTACATGAGATGAAGCTAAGTAAAACTCCCCAATACTACACCTTAAAATACTTAGATTCTTGTCTTTGCACAGTTGCTTACATGTAATGAATATGGCATACTTAAAAAACCAAGAAACCACTACTCCCACTTTAGGTCTTTCCTCACTCCAATCCATGTCAAGAGTTAGGCCTAATATTGCATAAATCCTTTGATAAATTCAACCTCTAAATCCTTCCACGCCCACCTTTAGTTTGGATGGTTAAGGCTCAATTGATTGATTTCATGAGCACAAAGACAATTTTTGGTGAAATTTTCTCCATTGGGACCTTAGTCTTAGTTTCAATTCCTCCTTCAAAAACCTAGAATTTCATTCTTTTATCTTGAATCTACTATGTTTATATTTGTTAGATTGCTTATTAGAGACCCATAACGCAAAACTCACATGGAATCAATAAATAAGACCCTTTCCTATAACACCACTTCCACACTAACATTTGCATTCCTCAATAATACTAACTATGTCGAGGTGTTTCTATTTTTGATATGGGTGAATTACAAGGGCATCCAAGGTTACCTACGGTAGAATAAGTGATAAGAAAACAATCATTGAGAAATCATTAGACGAGGAGGAAGACGAAACATAAACCAATGATCTAGATTCCATCCATAATGACACCATTTGTACTATGGATAAAGGTGTATCATAATAGTAGAAGGAAATTTATCAGATGTTTCAATATGAGTCCTATCCTAAATTACCAAATGGAGATCAATGACTAAGTGTATATAAAATGATAAGACAAACATGACTACAAAAGGTAGTTGTATGTTTAGCTGTATTCCCATGCGCTTAAGTGCTGTCATAAAAAATTTGCCAAACAAACATGGACAAATGGATAATTAGAGACACCCAAAGAAAATACACAGCTTTGTTCAAGTCATCAATCCTACACACATCCTACATGCTTCCCACTAAGAAAATTAGGCTTACAAAAGGGTGGATGCTACAATTTGCTATAGTTTGCAAAGAAATAACAAAGAATTGGTGGGTCCCAAATAAACAGATGAAAACTAAGATATTTTCTACCTATCCCACTAGGATGTTGAGGACTTCATATTGATTTATAGCAACTCTACTTTGTAGACTATGTGGAGGAGCTACTACCATGAACTTCAAAGAATCATAGGTGCCTTTAATGCACCTCAACAAAACAACAATCCTTATAGCCAACTAGGTTGATATACTCTTTATTACATTAGATAAAATTGTGTCAACTATAAAACAAGTTGTGTCAAGGAAACATCCAAAGTTTAATAGGTCATCATATTTGTTGGATGTAACATGCATGGTGCATGCATTCCTAAGCATGGGTTGGTAATGGCAGTTTATTAACCCTCAAATCCATGTCTATTTCCAATATTTATGGGAGCACAAGTATCATGCTTCACAAAATACATGATAATTTCCTCACCCTTATGTACCAATTGTTATTTTGTGCTCCAACTCCATGTATGTCATAGATGGAAATACAAGCAATTGCGAAAGTAGGAGATCGATGCTAATGCCATTATGCCTAGGATCCTATAGTTTCAAAAATACAAAAGAAGCACAAGTTGAAGTCAAAGTTGACATTCTAGCAACATTCCATTTTGAGTAAGAAAGATACCATAGGCATGACCACCTAAATATTGTTAGCAAACACTCTCATGTATATAAGTATAGGCGACCTTATGAATCTAAATCATGGAGAAAAGAAGAACTCTACAAAAGTACCACCAAATATGATGGCATTATTTTTAGGATGAGAGGCATCTCTTAACACAAATAAACGTTAAGGAGTGGCCAAAGTAGTAGTAGCATAAAATGAGAGGCTTGCAAAGGAAGCTTAAGCACTCAAAGTCCAACAAGAAGCAATAGTAGAAGTAGAGAGGAAGAGGAAATAAGAGGAAGAACAAGAAATGATCAGTATTTTAAAGAAATAAGAATAAAAAATTATACATGATGGAGAAGAATTGAGAAATAAGGAACAAGAGGAGAAGAAATCTTAAGAGGAATCCTGATATTCTAACCCCATAGACACCAAAACTCCTGAGACTTATTATGATACACTCTTAACTAGAGATCATTTCCCTCTAGGGGAATTTACATGTTCAAAGGCTAGCTTAGTAGCAAAACTCAACACTTTTAGGTTTGATAAGGCCTAGGACTAGTTATTAACCAGACTAGAGAGGGACTTCTCATTTCTTGCATTCCCACACTCTCAGCCACCACATAGTGCTAATGGTTGAAAACATGTGTGAAGATCCCTTGGCCATGAAATTAATAGGTATAACATTCGCCCAAGCCTCTTAACAAAATCTTAGGCATATGGCCAAGGATTACAAGGATAGATTCAAGCGCTTTGAAGACGAGGTAATATTTTAAAAAGGCGATAGAACAAGTATTTTTGAGTTCATAGCATGTGTCAATGGAGGAAATCCATGCCAAACCAAACAAAGGTATACATATTTGCGAGAATTTCAAGACTTGAATGCCAAATGATAACATTTTTGGACAAGGCCAAAACCAAAAATATAGAATTTCAAGGGTTAAGGTTGAAAATGGATAAAGTGGAAAAATGGCCTCAAGAAACCCTAATACACTAGTAAACCTCCTGAGAATGTTTGATGGAAAAAATTAGTTGAACTAAGCATCACTCACAACTTGTTAAAGGATTGAGGATAAATTAGGAAAATACATAGCATATTCAATTAGCAACTACAGAAGGGTTCGTATAATTGCAACAAGATTAATACAGTTGTAGATTACCAAATATTGGAAAGTTGAGTCAACAAATATCAATAGGTGGAATTCAAATAGAATTGGAGGTAGCAATATGCTCTAGAGAACTCTCTACAAGGATTCCTCATAGAGTTACCAATACAGTAATGAAAGAGCATTGAATGGTTCCCTTTAAAGACCAAAATTTTATAAGCTTATTTTTTCTTACATTTGAAAAATATATGAAAAATTTGTCTTAAGACTTACCAGCTTAAAAGATCACACTAGAAAGTGTGTTATTCATGAGAGTAATAGGAATATCTGCTTATCATGAAGTTACTAGACCAAAGATCACACTAAGAGGGAAGTGAATCAATGTAGTGAAAAATTCATCATTTCAAAACATTTCATCAATAATTGACTATGTAGCTGTGTATTAGAAAATAAAATGCATCATAACAATGAATGAAACTGTGCATCAAGAAACCATCATCACATCAACACATGAGAACTCTAGCTTTTATGTGGAAACCCTTGCGGCAGAAACCACAACTTATTTTTGTCTTTTTTAATTTGATTGCATCGATTTGAAGGCACCAACCTCAAAAATGTGCAAGCTTTGTCTTGTTGCCATTTTGGCACTGATTTAGAGCTATGGCACAAGTGTTGTCCTTGATGGCAACTCTCTTTGGTAACAGATCTCAGTTCAGGCTTTCAGAATGAAGGAAAAGACATATACGCAGGTTCATTTAAACAAAGACGCGTATACACGCGGGTTAGACGTTACAAAAGCGCGTATATGTTGGAGAACTTACTTTTGGGCCGTGGTGGTTAGTCCTTGGTATTTGAACCTATCATTTTGGACCATGGTGTCTCGTTAGATGTGTTGATCCCAAGTATTGGATCCATGGTATTGATTTATTATGGTTCTGGACCGTGGTATTGTGAAAGGAATAAGACTATAAAAGAGGAAGGAGATCATTTGGCAAATGATTATCTGAATTATTATTGAATATATGAAAAAGTGCTAGATCTGGAATACTGGTAATTGGGTTATCGTGCAGATCTGGATCTGAATGAAGGAGGAACCCTAGTGCAAAGAGAAGGATAAGTTCTATTGATGGGTCATAATCTTTAAGCTTGAATGATAGTATCTTTGTATGATTTTGGTCTGTTATATGCGGTGCTTGCTTGATCTATAACAACTGATAATCTGGGTTAATTAGTGTTTGAATATCTGAAAGATCGAATTATCCTTTATAGATCTGTACGCAGGTTCAGTGAAGCAAAGTCGCATATACACGCTGGTTCAGTGAATGAAAACAACGTATACGCAGGTTGTTCCAAACACAGAGGCGTATGCACGCATGTTGCAGGTTATTGAAATAGCGTATATATTTTGAGTTGTGATCTAGCTGCTTCTGTGTTCTGGGTTCAGATTTTGGTGTGTGGTTTCTGGTACTATGTTTTGGGTACAACTGTCAGAGAAGTATCTACTTGATTTAGATCTAATTGGTGAAAAGGAGATTGATTGATGGAGAAATT